>JAECUM010020942.1:0-45312 GCA_016617855.1 Megalonaias nervosa
AGAGAGAGAGAGAGAGAACCGGGACATGAAATCAATAAGTTTAAAACTCCTGATCAGTAGTCTTTTCAATGTTTTTACCAAGCGGGGGGAGGGAGCTAGGATCTTACTGACATTGTGTGCTGCCTTTGGACGCTGTATGAAATTCCTGTGGAATCTCTGAGTTTTGACCAGTTTGGTAAAATGATGTACAATGAGGAATGTTTAATTGTGTTCTGCAATAAAATTTTCAAACAAGTGCAGTTATATCCACTATTGATCCATCCTCAAACAAGGCTTTTAAAAACGGTGTGTTTGTTGCAGAAGAATCATTCCTCACATGCAATGGTGTCTGAATATGACTGGTAATATAATTTTTTCCTCCATATAATCTTAAAGTCCACTCTGCAAAACACAATCCAAACTCCAGACATCTGATACTCACCTGCATACACTTAAATTTATATTTTCAAGCTTGTAATATCTCTCAGCTGGTGGTTTCTTAAAACTGGAAGAAATCACACATTTTGGCAAGTTCACATGAATTTTCCCCCAAACAGGTAAGAGCAGCCTTTAAATATTCCTCTTAAAAAAATAAAATACCTACTCAAGTGTTTCTCCCAAAATCATTTTTGGGACCATCTTTCCTTTTTCTCACATTCACCAAAGGTTAGCTGATGTTTAATCAAAGGCTCAAAAGCCATCATGGGCCACCTTTGATCCCTTTATTATTTACAACACCTCAAGAAAATCCCCTCTTTGACTTTAAATTCTCTGAATTACAACAATGGGGAAATCAATTTACAGTTTGTTGTGTACACATATTAATCATGTTTGACACTGCTTAATCTAATTACTCACCACACATTATTGTTCTGATCATGGCACTGGTGGAAAAGTTCTGGACCCTAATACACAAGTTCTGACTGGTTTCTGTAATGTGTGGATTATTCATTCAAAAATAGTGGGCTTGTCTTCTGTTTTCACATTTTCATTTTTTAATCTTTAAATGTTTAAAAGTGGTACATTTAAACTATATGTGGTAGACACCCTTTAAAATGGTAAATTTGTCCTACCACTGGCAGAATAACATGGTATGCTATGAGCACCATTCCAAACATACCTGACTATTCAGCAAGTGAGTTACTGACAGGGTTATTGAGCAGTCAACATGGAAGTTCACTCAAGCAAATTCGAAGTGTATTGCATAACTTAATACCTGCTGATTGAACATTTTTGCTAGTTAGTACATGAACTGTGTTAGAATCATGAAAGAGACATGTAGGAAATTGGTTTCAGAATCAAATATTTAAAAAAATCAGTTTTGTTGTCCAAAGATACCTCAAAACTGCAACTAAATTACCCATACCAGTGCTAAAAAATCTGACAGCCTGTTTCTTGGGGGCCCATCATGTATTCTAAGTGAGGTGCCCATCAGGCTTGCCGAAAAAAATTTAATTTGCCTGAGGAAGCTTTGATCGCACTGATGAAATGTGTAAATGTATTTTCAAGATGTTAACGCACCTGCCATAACGTGGCACAATCTAAATGAGATCACCACTGTCCTATGTGAAATTGTGATCTGATTTTAATCAGATTGAAGCTCAGTGTGTCATGCTAGAATCACAATTTTGTACTCCCAAAGCCCCCTGACATGGTCATGTTTCGAAAAAAGACAATTTTCAGTAATCTTCTAAATTAAAAGCAAAAAAAAGTAACACATAAAAAAAGGCCATCACTTTCAGTAAATGCCCGTTACATGTAGAAATGTTTAAACAGTAAACAATCAGGATTGGAGCTCATATAAAACTATCCCTTTGGCAGTTTAAATAGTGGCAACTAAAGGCAAAGAGGTCAGGTATAAACCACTATTTCACATAATACTTAACTGGCTGACAGTAGCTAGTGAGATATGTTTGAAGGCTGCAGTGGGTGAGCCCATTGTGCTAAAATGCATAGGTAGGATCAGAAGTGGAACAACCCATTATAGCTAAATCAAAGAGATGCAAGATGCATGTATAAAAGCAAGTTATTACATGTTATTACCTTGAATTAGAATGTTTAAGCCATATGTATTATATTTTTGACAAGTTTGTGAACAGCAATGTTTCTTTAAAGTTGGATTTTGCTGCATAGATAGAAGGCAAAGTATGATCATTTCAGTTGCCGGAATAGTGTTCAAGTGTAATTCAAATTTGAAGCCGATTTAGGTTAGCTATTAGCAAAGCCCAACAAAAATAAATTTCAGAACTATTAGTTGACAAGAGATTTATGTTGTGAACCATGCCAGTGTAGTGATGAACACTAATGACACCTGCATTACCTTCAAACCCCTTTGAACCCTATTGAATTTATATTCGAATTGTAGAGATTGAAACACTGCATAACAATACTAAAAAAGGTGAAATTTTGGGCATGTGAAAACGGGAGTCCAGGCTTGTGGAATTTCAGTCAGGGCTTGTGAGTTTATTTAAGTCACCAGCCCGTGGCCTGTGTCTAAAAAAAATTTTCTTTGAGCACTGCATATAGTTTATTTATTTATTCTGAGTAGTGCTGTAATCTGATTACATTATACATTAGACTAAAAATACAAATATTATCCCCAAAGGTAACATTTCTTTTAAACAAGCCTTTCTACTGTAAAATTAAAATATATTTCTATCAAAATGTAAAAAAACAGCACTAAGGCATCATGTTATTTTCACTATACCCTACTGACTTACAAGTAAGACATATTTGTATTTGGCACTTCAATGCATTCAAAAGAAATGTGTGTGTGCTTTAAAGTAGCTTAACAATTTTAGTCATATCGCTAGATATTTTCAATGTAGTAGTTTATAGTATTGTCTAGAACTGGGGAATCATGCCAAAGCATCATGTCAACCCCAGTCACATTATCCTGACAACAGGTCGACCAGTCCTAACATTAACCTCTTAATGCTGAGTGCGAAGCAAAGCAGATGCTAGGACCATTTTTATAAGTCTTTGGTATGACTCAGCTGGAGTTTGAACCCAAGACCTCCTGCATCCAAGCTGAATGCTCTAACCACTTAGGCCACTAGAGCAGTTCTAGTCCAGTATAAGTGAACAAAAATCAGCCAGTGTCTGTGCAATACAAAATGGCAGCTGTTTATATACAAGTCAACACAAGATTGTTAATCTTAATGCCAGGCCTGAAAATTCGGTTTTTGACTCACTGGTCCATGACCAGCAGGATGGCATATTGCCCAGGTCCTCATAAGCCAATGACTGGTCTAACAGCTAAGTCTGACAGGCAAATATTTACACCAGTACATTAACAACAGCAAAAGGCAGTAAAAATTTTTTTAATACAAGCTCAAAATTGAGACAACTACTTTATTGTATTTTTCAATCATATAAATATTTAACTAAGCTTAAAATTTAAACTTTTCAAATCACATGATCATGCCTTTTATTGGTAGATCCACTCTCTCCATGCTCTAGTTAGTCAAAACTTCAAATGTAAAAGTTTTCAACATCAGATTAAAAAAATATCCAAATACCTAAATAAAATAAAACACATTAACCATCAAAGCTCATTCAGTGAAACAGATGGGAAAACCAATCATAAAGTCAATTCATATACAGTCTGTGGCTCCAAAAGCACTTGGCCAATAGTCAAGTTTCCTCTGACCTTCCCCACCCCATTTTATATATTTTGACATTTTTGTTGTCGAGTAACTACTGGTCTAATGGGTCAGTTATACAACTGGACCTGCCTTTGAATAAGGCACTTCAACGATTGGCTGACTATGGGTATGCAGGGGTCAAGCTAGACTTAAATTTTAGGGAGAAGTGACTTCTCCTTTTGGTCAGAACAGGGAGAAGTGGGAGCTAAACAGGGAGAAGTGAGACCAAAGCAAGAAACGCGATATATATATATATATATATATATATATATATATATATATATAGCTGCATTATCTTATTTATGTTCTCTATTTCTCAGTATGCTTTTAACAGTTTTAAGCAATGCCTTATTTTCAAGTTGAAAAATATGTGTTATATGTTTATTATCAACACATTTTGTACATGTATAAAAATTATTATATTCATACCCATTCTATTCATACTTGTAGTATATGTGTGTTTGGATTGAGATATATGCAGTGTATTTTGGCCATATGACTTAAAAAGCACAGCAGAAGCTATACATTGTAATTAATTTTAACTGAAAGCAGTAACAAGATTAGAGTCTTGTAATTGCAAGTTGGTAAAAATGCTTAATAAACTACCACTTAATTATTTTATTTTATTTTCTACAAGTTTTGTGTAAAACTGCAGTCAAAAAGATTTCTAGCATTCTTTGAAACAACCCCTAATACATGTACATAGGAATAAATGCACAAGTGACTTCAAAGCATACTCTTCGTCCTGATTTCCTTGTTCCCGATAAAACATTACTGTAACTATTCATAGCCAACACACAGAAGTACTAAAGTCAATAGATAACTAAACTGGACCCTTTTTCCCCCAAACTGAAACATCCAATAACATGTATTGCACCATGCGAGTGCGTCTATTTTTAGAAAGAGGGCTTTTCTTAATATACCTACTCCCCTTCTTGCTTCGTTACAAAAATTCATTAATAGGACTGCATATTTATGGTTGTATTATTTGTCTACCTACTGGTAATAACGATATGCATCGGTTAAATAGTATTTGCTTCACTACTATATATATTTTTTGTATTTTCACGAAAATTAATTACGGTATGTCAGAAAACAACCTTGACCTTGCAGCATTGTTTCGAATTCCACAACAGAGATTGTCACATGTTTCTGACCTACATTATTAAATATTTAAGCTAAATCTCCTATCACATAATATTTAAACTTTGTTTTCATTATATTATATATTTTCCTGAATCTACTTGCCCAATTATTTACGAATACAGACAGTTTAATGAAGTGGTATATCATATAGGCAGCGATGTCTGCCATTACAAGTAATACCACAGGAGTCTGACGTTTTATCAATAAAGCACGACGAAATTTCTGACAACATGAAATCACCTTATCGGTATTATCAATTATCAGACTCCTGTGGTAATAAAAGTTCATTTACGGTTTCAAACTGATTTTATCAGGAAAATACGCAAATACAGCCGTTAAAATCTCCATTTATAAAAACAAGAAATAAATTAGAAAACGCTCTTCACCGATCACATTTTTTAAAAGCAAATTACTATTTACATATTGATGCATTTCACCTTGGATTACAACAGTGCCAGAACTTACTGGCTACAGCGAGGGGGCATCTCAAAAATCGTAATCTACAGCCATTTTACGTCCGAAAAATCAGAGGGCGAAGTCGTTTTTGCTTTCCTAACAGAAGAAGGCGAAGTTTACATTTCTCAGGCAACTTTTTCACCCATTTCGTCTGGTAGCGTGACCCCTGGGTATGCCATACATGCTGAACAAAATGACCTCTTTTCATCATACTCAACCCATGGCCAGTCTTTTTCCACTAATTTTGAAAGTCCAAATACATTTATTTGTATCATAATTTCTGTCTTTTTCTGACCTGAGATGTGTGAAGCCTTTCAGTACAACGCATAGCTGATGAATGCCCTGTTGTCGACTCTTGCCTTCCACCGGTAAAAGAACTCCTAGCATCTAGAACATATGGTAAGGTGTTACTATTGATGCTTAGTTTAGCATTGGATGAGAACAGACAAATATCTGATTGATGAAAATCAAGCTGAGACTGGTGATCAGCATATTGCAGGTGAGATTCGCAGAAATTTAGAAGTATTTTAAACCACCAGCCTCCCACTATCAAATGACTTCTGCTTCCATCAGAACATTTTTATGAATCTTTTTTGATGTTTTATGGATTAAAAAGCTTATTTTCTTCAATTTATAAGAACAAGAAATATTAATGGTCCAACGGGCTGCTTACATATGATGAATCCACGGCTAAAAAGACCACATATTCAGGCAGTGCAATGCAAACTGTCCGTTGGTATAATACAAGTTAACCCAAAACTTGCCAGTCTCAATGTAATATAAACTGGCAGCTGGCACTATACAAGACAATGCAAACTGACAGCTGGTCCAAAATATATAGGTTATCAACTAAGTACTACAAAACACTTAACCTGGATTAGAAATTAACACCAAGGATTGGTTTTCCTGATGAATCACTAAAATCTAGCCATCACCAATATACTGGGGCAATGAAAATTTCTGATGGGTATTTTCATAAAATTTAACAAGTGGTCTTGTGTCAGTTGTATCAATTAAAGCAAGATGCCATTTTCTTTCATGGTTAATTGATCTGTTTATTGTGCTAAGTGAATACCTACCAACAACCTATACAAGGTACAACGTATACCTTCAGTAGAAACAGACATGTATTCTTCCACATATCAAGTAAATTAGCGTGATTACTGTCAAAAGAATTTTGCTGCACATGGAACTAGCCTGGTGTACTGACCCCAACACATATTTCAATACAAATGATAATGAAAGAAGTAGGATACCAGGCTAGCGTTTGCCAATTGAAAAAGGTCATGTTGGCCATCTGAACAAATAATTTGGAATTAGATACAATAATGTGTTGTAATATTTACATCACTGTTAACAAACATTCCATACATTGTGTGGTGACAATTGGAAAGATGTAAATGTTTTTGTAGAACTGCCACTGAAGTATCAAAAATTAGATGATAACAAAAGAGAAAACAGTAAGAAAGTACCAGAAAGACAGGGAAAAAACATGAATGGTTAAAGCAGGGGTCAGCAACCTATTTTACATTGCATGCCACTTTTTTCCGGATTAATTACAAAATGAATGAGCACATGCCATCAGTACCAGAGTAACACTGTTAAAATCAAGATTTTTGGCTGCCCTTCGCATGTCACACAAAACTTCTTGACATGCCACCTTGTGACATGCGTGCCATAGGTTGCTGACCCCTGGGTTAAAATATGACCCAGGAATGGCAGTTATGTGTGTACTTTCTACAATGATTATACAAAAAATTATGAAAGTGTGTGGGGTATTTCATTTGTGAAAGCATGTAAAAAGTTCCATAAATCATCCCTGGAATCACACTAATGATGGTGCTCATAAACTCACCAGAAATCAAGGATTATAACCCAAGAGATGCCATCAAGTTGTGGCATGCTGTTGGATCAAGAAATACGAAAGTCGGAGACTATGCTCTATGGGTATAGATCTGATGATATACACAGAAAATGAATATCAACTTTATATGAGCTTATTTTTGCATGATTTCTGCAGGATCCATGAGTTTTAGTTTGGATTAGTAAAAATATTTAGTAAAAAAAATTACTGTGGTAATCTTGTGGGTTACTGATAAAAAAACTAATATCAAACCCTGGCAAAACTATATTCTTAATCCACATTCATAGCATGACAACTGGAAAATGGCAGGACAACGGCTGGATAGGCAAGGTTGTTTTTTGAAAAATAAACAAACAGGGCAAAAGATCACTTTGATAAGTCTTGATGAATAAAAGGTCCAGGGATATGGCATCCAAAGTTTTATTTATATACAGTATAACACAATCTGAATATTTCCTTAATATATTTACCAACACAAATCAAGCAATATCAAGGTTGGGAAGCCAAACATTTTTACTTACCTGTGATGTAACCTTGTACTTGACAAAGTGCTGAAGAAGATACTTGTCATGGTGACCCAGGACATTCTCTATCATTCCCAGGATGTTGATTGGTGGGTTGGGGAAATATTCAAACCAGTGCTGGGCCCAGTTCACTGTGAAGGGGGGATTAATAAATGAAACCTTTTAACAAAAACATTACAAGAGGTCAAAGAGGGTATTTGATTACTCACATAGCTGACATATATTGCCAAATGCCAGAATGCAAGAGCAGGTAAGTCAAGAAGACAAATTTGGTATTAAAAAAAAACAACCAAACTTTGGACTGTTTTTGAGAAGAAGTCATTTGAAGTTTTTTCTATTTAAAGTGATGGCTGCCATATGGACTGGTACTTCTGTATCATTTGTGCAAATCCAAAAGGTCCTGATATCAGGATGCTTTCTGTTAAATCTGGTCAAATTACAATGCACAGGTTAGAGAAGTGGTTTAAAGATTATTTTCTTTGTCGTAGTGTGGCCATATTAGATGGCAGATCAGCATGAATTTCAAAGGCCATCTAGCCAGGATTCCTTCTGTTAAATTTGGTCTAATTTTGTTGAGGGATTTCTGAGTTTTCTCCACTAATATTTAGTCTGAAATTTTTCATTGGTTTCTGAAAAAAGGTTAAAAACAGCAAATGTTGATGGACAATGCAAGATGGATGTAGGACTATATTATTATGAGCTTGCTTGGACATTAACCAGGTGCACAAAAAAAATCAGCTGTTTGTGCTACAAAAGCTATATTTAACAATAATGTACCCTATAAAATTATGTTCAATACATACAAAATCATCAAGCTCAATCATAATTTTTTCATACAATTCTAGTTACAGTCTGTTTGCTTTCCTATCACTGGCATAAAATTTAATCATCTCCAAATTTGGAATGTCCTGACAATTCTGATCTCTTTGATTTTTAAGTTATTCTTCAACGTGCATTTGTATAAATTTCCCCAACAATTTTAGTAGTTGTTAATACTGTTGATCTATACTTCAATAATTCACAAACAAGCATTTTGGAGTAACTACCACACAGGTGTCATCCAGCAGACTTAATGAGATAACTACGGGTGTTGTACAGCAGATTTAACGAGATATGCACGATTAGTTGCCACTTTGTTAACCTGTCATGATGTATAAGGGCTGTAGTGCTGACCCAAGCCAGTGAAGAAATTACCCAACAGGAAGAATATGGTAACTATTATTAGACTGGGTAATCCCTGATATTGACCATTTTTATATTCCCAGACAGACAACCAGTTATATAAGATGCATATGAAAATGATAACAAATAAAACAAAAATTAACTTTATGTGTCATGTTTATACTTATATTTCCACTAAAATTGCTAGAAATTATTTAAATCTGTCTTGTACTTTTTCACATTTTTAAATTTATGTGCAGCTAAGGTGCATCAAACACACTATACACTGCTTTCATGGTTTCAGCTTTATCTCTTTTCTAGTAATATAAACATCCAAAAGTCTCTGTATTCCAATTTGGAACTGAATTAAGCCTTAAACTGAACATATAATTTGCTTAATTTTCATAATCTCATAGGCACAGAATCTTTATTTCTCAGTATCATACACACTGACTCACCATCTATGCAATTCAGTGTCATAAAACAAGTAAATGAATATTTTGTACCATGGATAAAGTGCATAGCCTAAATCTTTGAAGTTCTAGTGAGTTAAACTTGGGTTAGACTCAAATAAAGGAGAGTGAATATATCTGACATGAAGTTTTACTTACCCATGATAGTTGCTATAATCTCAAAACATACAAGATGATTATTTTGGAAGAGTTTCACAAAAGGAAATGCAAGCACTGGTAAATACTGAGTCTCACCAAATATGGGGGACCAGTGGGCGAGAGCTGACAATGTTCTGAAAAAAAACAAAACAGTATACAGGTAATACAAGCATATAAAGAGATGTCCTAGGACTGCCATTATATTGTTTCTATTTTTAATTTTTTGTAAATTTCAAAGATAAATGAAAATGCTAGACTTTATATACATCTTCTGAAACTGTCACTTTTAAAAGGCGTCCATGCTCAGATCCATGTATTTTTCTCAGCTAATCCTTACAAGTTATTCAAAAGCCAACTAAAACCAAAATACACAAGTTAAATGTTATAAAAATTCATTATAAAATATAAAACTTCCATTACTGCAATCATACTATGAAAACAATGCATGAACTGAGTCGAAAACCTAGATGACTTATACTACTGCAATTGTGCTAGATATTTTTAAGACAGTACACAGAATACACAAATTCAGTATATTATCTGTTTACCTCAGGCATGTGTAACTTCCTCCAGAGCATGGGTTGGATAGCAATTTTAAATGTACCTGTGAATTACACCAGGTACCTGATCAAACTGGTTGCACATGTTTGGTTAACCTATTAGTATGTACATATGTTTTTATAAAGAAAGAAAATTTGAAGGCCATAATTTATTTAAAAAACAAGACATTAGCTTTTAATTTTTTTAATCAACCTATACAAATATTTGTAAACTGAACTTGTGCCATACAAAGTAATAACCTGTCATTTATTTTAACTTTTAAACAAGGTTAACTTGCTTGAAGTTACCTTGATTTCTTATACAAGACTGACAAAAACCAGAGCTTTGAAAACAAAAATTTATCATCAGAAATGGTCAAAATAAAAACAAACTGTTCTTTCAAAAAAATTCAAAAGAGAAAATTCGAGAAGCATTGTGAATTAAAGTTCTGAGAATGCTGATAAACTGAACGGTAATACAGCACATTATACTGGATCAATGGGATGAAAATAAATTGATCTCAAGTAAATACCAGAGCTGCCAACCATCCAGA
This sequence comes from Megalonaias nervosa, assembly GCA_016617855.1. Taxonomy (NCBI): domain Eukaryota; kingdom Metazoa; phylum Mollusca; class Bivalvia; order Unionida; family Unionidae; genus Megalonaias; species Megalonaias nervosa. Next base: position 10,482 of record JAECUM010020942.1, read on the forward strand.
CTCGCAATTAGTGAAAAGAGGGATAAAAATGAGTGAATTTTGAACACAATTAGTGAAAAATTATACCAAGACACTAGCTCTATCAACTTTGATGGTCAGTACCGCATTATAGGAAAATCCCAAAATAAAACTAAAACATATTTTTAATACTGATTACATGTACAAATTTATCTGCAGCCAAATTTACTGATATACACAAACTTCAAGCTATTTGTCATAATATGATGTTGTGGCAGACTTCCTCAATTGGGCTATGGTAAATTTCTTCTTGCCTGCTGTTTAATCTTGGTGACTAAAATTGTTGCAAATTTTCAGCACTTAAGGAGGCACAAAGGTTTGTCTTATTTTTCTGAACAATAGGAAATACTCTTTCACTGTCACTATTGCTGATTTCCAACTGAGAAAGGCAGGTTATATTCAACAAGAAAACTCACAAACAATGCTTCAGCTAGCTATGCACAAGGTATTTTGAAAAACACATTTTCAAGCTGCAAGCATTAAACTTCTTTGGATTTATCATGGTCTCATAATTACATATTTATATTTTTTTTCACATAAACCCTAAGATAATATGCCAGGAGCTGTTCACAAATTGAAATCTAAAAATAACGGGCCGTCAAAATTTTCAACTTTTGGAAATCAACAGTTTTTTCCTTAACAAACAGGAATTTGCAAAAATGTACAAAATGGAAACATTTTTTATAATACCTCAAACTGAATAAATGTCATGGTATTAATGAATTTATACAAGTAAATTAAAAAAATGACATTAAAAACATGTATTCAAATTTTTTTATGTACGGTAATTGGAGCAAATTGCTGCTGATTGTGCATTAGGATTCACATCGCTCTGATTTACTCCAAAATATTAGCAAATTCTGGGTGAAACAAAAATGCAAATTGTGCATTACTATGCACTGTTTCAATTTCACATATGTTCCTAAACACTGAGTAGTAATTTAAAAATTGAGACAATACTTAACAACACTTCGGCAAGATGGCGAAGGGTTCAGTTGTATTTATAATAATGTAGGTTAGCGCTGAAAATCACCAAAGTAGCAGTCCAGTTCGTATGCTGGTGATCAGTCCTATTAAAATTGCGTATCCAGCATTTGAAAAGTTATGAATTTGCCATATGGTGTGCCAACTTTAGTCAAAAAGTTTATATAAATTTGCAGTGTAACATTTTCGTGTCTTGAGAATGATGTCACTAAGTACCATTACTACTTCCGTCATGCTGGCAGTGCATATTCTGGTTTGGATTGCATGTCTGACCAACTCTAAACTTAATTTCATGAAAAGCACATCAGCTAAAATTTTCAAAAATACAGAAAAACCTGTTATCAGAGACCGCCCCTTCTGCCAAAAAAAAACGGTCTCTCAAGACAGGTGGTCTCTCATAGCAGGTTTGTACAAAAAGACCAGTTTCAGAACAATTTAAAGAAAAATAACCACAATCACTGAACATATACTTAATTCTTTATTAATAGTTCTTGTTAAAATATTGTATGCATTTCATCCAAAAACAAAATTATATAGCAATAAAGATATACTTCTATCATTAAACATGAAATCTCATTTACATTTGAAGATCACATATATTAGCATACAAAATCTTTTCTGATTTACTCTTCTTTCTTTATAACAACCTAATTTTGTTTAACCGATGTTTAAACCGCTTTTTTTTGTGAGTGGTCTGCTCTCTTTCACTTCTTTCAGTTACAATAATTATTTTCTCCAGCCTTAAAATTTTTCTCTTTTTAGCTGGAGGTTTGTCCATTGTTATTAAGGTTCTAGGTGTTAACATTATTAGTGCTCAGTTGTAATATCGAACGTAAAGATGGTTTTGACTGGGCTTTGGGAAAATATGAAAAATCTTTACATGTGCATTGATATCAAACAATTAATGAAATAAAGAGAAACAATTATCTCATCCAGAAACAGAACCATTTACTCAGAGACAAAAGTCAACAGCTTCATTCAAAGAAGACATACAGGGATTAACTCTATAAACAAAGTGTATAACCTGGTTGCACCAACTTGAATAGATAGACAACAGCTTTGTGATTGGGATGTAATCACTTAACATCGGGGTAAAAAACAACAAACATCACAAGTAGAACACTATCAAATGAATCCAGCAAATGATTCTCTCTTGCTGGTTTAATAGACAATGACCTTATTCACCCCCCACCCCCGCAATACAGATTAACTCTAAAGACAAACAATATATGTGACCACTACGTATATTTCGGCACTACAATGTCAATTCGTGACATGTACATTAGCCTGGTTCACAGACTGTAGCATCTATCACTGGTAGCAACAATACTTTTTTCTTGTTTTTGGTTGTTTTCTTTGGGTTCTTTTATTATTTCTTTTTTGTTTGTTTTTTATCAACAATCACTACTAATCAAGCAGTCGTTGCAACAACTGATTATATATAGGTCAGTGGTGTCTATGTTCTCGCGATACAGTCGTTCATAGGGATGCTGGGTCCTACTCATACATATGATCTATTCTATGATAAGGCCGGGAAGCAGGCTAAGTGCGGGAATAATTAGTCTGCTTCTCTGCTTTGTATACTCCCTGCATTGCTCTCTCCTATACGAATAGCGGAAAACAAAGCAGTGAGCATACGAAGCAGCGAACCAGACAGAGGAATAATCTATATGTACTTTAGTCTGGTTTATAACAGAAATTATAAAACACTATAAGCATACCTACAAAATATCAGATACCGGTAGCCAACCTATTTTTTTCTTGTTTTGAACTGTACTAGTGGTTGTTGTTACAGGGTTTAAAAAAGGTCGGTTTTCCCCATTTTTGCGATGTGGTTGTTCATAGCAGTGTCGAAATGCATATTTTGCCAAGACATTGTGGTCAATGGTCACATTCAGCTGGTGGTTGCTCATGACAGAGCATTTATATAATAAAATTGGTCTGTGCATTACGATTGTGGTAGGAAATGACAGGTGGTCGCTCATAGCAGAGGTTGCTCATAACAGTTTTTACTGTATCTTAAAAAATAGTAAAATCATTGCTTTTTCTAGAAATGTATGTGTAGAGAGTGTATTTGATCAATTAAGATGATAAAATGCAATCTAAATACTTCATAGTGCCCTTGCTCTCCTTAAAACGTGCACTAAATTAAAATATGGCCAGATACGCAAGATTTGGGTTTTTTACTAAACATAAAAAACAATAATTCCATGCAAGATATTGTCACTTTAACACAAGGTATAGTGCAAAAAGAGACCTGTTCTGATCTCCGAGCCTAACATTAATTCTCAGAAGCATATTAGAGTTATCCCTGCCTTGCTTGTGCATAGCTACTTCAGCAATGGTAGCTTGCAGGACTTGAATAGGTGGCTTCAAGTACTCCAGAGCTGAAATCTGCTGTGGGTGCTCTTAATTTTCCCAATATTTACATGCTTTTTGCCATTATGTGCTTGTTCACATCATTCTGCCACATGCCCACATATATATTATGTATGACAGGTAAATTGAAAGCAACGATACAAGCCCCTATGTACATTCCCAATCCTAAAATTTGCTGCACACTACTGTGTGAAAAGCATATTGTCCATCGATGTTTCATGGTTGAATGCAAGGCCACTTTTTGGTGTACTCCAATCTATACTTCACTTTTTGTGGAATGCATATCTTTTCCCTTGGAGGTGAAAACATTTTAGCTGTAGTGTAGCTTAATTATGAAATGGTATTAATCCAGAAGATGAAACATATAATGATTTATGATTAATGGTGTCGGTGCATGTGCAGCAAAATATGAACTCAAGCAAATTATAATATATGCTAATCTTTCAACATCTAAAAAATTCCCACACTTCATGTTTGTTTAAAAAAATATTACAGTTGCTACAAATATGTACATGTGCCATTTAAGAAAAAAAAAATCAGTTGGGCCCTGGTTTTCTTCACGAGCATTTGTAAAACTTCTGTTCTCAATATAGATTATATACTTTTCAATGCTTGCTACTGGGCAAACTGTAACAACTGGATATAGTTCTAATAGCATCATGTCTAGCAAATACTGGACTGTTGTTGGCATCAGTGACTCCTGCTGCTATTTTGACTAGCACTTAACAGAATAAACTTATTTTATTCCTGATTTAAGCCACTGAGAATTCAGGAATTCATGATTTTCTTTTGCATGCGGCATGAATCCATGATTCGCTATCGAGAGTAATGAAATTTGTGCCGAAATCATGAGGGTTGGCGGGTCTGAAATACCTATACCACTTAAAAATGAACGTAATCCGAGTTTAAAATGTTTTACATCTTCTTTTGCCCTCTACTTCTTCATGGACAATTGATTAAAATATTCATAAACCATTTTGATAGAAAATATTTAAACAAACCTTTATGTAAACTTCTAATGAAATGATTCTGCTCAGAAGTTCTTTACAGATGATAGCAAAACCTGCTCAAGGGAGGTAATCACTGTCTAATAATATACTCTTAGTATTAAAATTTGACTTATGTCCCCTTACATAGCTAGATTTTCTTTTCAAGGCCAAGGGCTAATCGAACTAAATACAGAAAAGTGCCTATTATTTAAAAAGACATGCTATTCTTTGTAACAGACAGTAGACAGCTCACCACAGGCTCGAGTGGGAAAATCCTTCAAGGCCAAAAATTAATACCATAAATCAAATCAATTATGCACAAAGTTATTTTTACAGACGCATCTACAGTATACCTTTGTAAAATTCTAAGAAGCCGTCTACTCTTGATGGGGTACTCTTCATGCAGTTTTGCATAGGCAGGATGGGTGCCTTTGTCCACAAGGGCTGCATAGGCAGAATGGTTTTCTGGTAGTCTCAATACTGATCGCCATATAAACATTCTGAAATGTACAAGAAAAGGTCCAAATCACAAAATGTATCAACAAAACAAAACAAATGAAATATTAAACCAGACTTGTGTTTGTAAAATACACATGCCCCCAGTGTGGCAAAAATTTCTCTAAAAGAGAAAAGGAAAAGAAATGAAAAACAAAAATTTTTCCAACTTCCCCCAATGCCAGAATGTCATAACTCAGTTTCTGAGTCAATTGTGACAAAAGCTTCAGGTTAGCTTTCTCTATGATGTTTGTGTATGTGATTGAAAAGTTAGAAACATTGTCAAATATGAACAATAATACTAGACAGTTAAGTTTTCACCAAAGTCTTTTATGTGAAAATAACATGTTATCATGGTGGCCATACTGGCAGTCTGATCAGCTCCTTTTTCATTTAAGACCAACCAAACATTGTAAGAAGCTTTTTGGTTAAAATCCCATGCTGATTCAGCAAGGAGGTGTAGAAATAAGATTCTCAAAAAGGCCACTATGATGGCCATAATGGCGGTCAGATTAGCACAATTTTACTTTTGAACCAAGTATATATCTCATGAAGTCCTTTGGTGAAAACCCCATGTCAATATGACCATCCATGTAGGAGGATTAACAATAACAAGATTTCCAAGATGGCAATATTAGTTAGATTCATACGATTTTAATTTAGGACCAACCAGACACCATAAGAAGTCCTTTGGTAAAAACACCATGACAGTATGACTTTCAATTCAGGATGAGTATCAAGAACAATATTTTCAAGATAGTTGCCATGGTGACTATAATGGACATCAGATTAGCACCATTTTCAATTAGGACCAACCAAACATAACAAAAGGTTCTTAAGTAAAAACTACATGTTGATATGACCATCATTCAAAAGAAATAATAAGAAGATTTCAAAATGGTGGTTGAGTTGCCATAATGGATGGTGAAAACTCATGTTGATATGACATTCTGTTGAGATGGAGTAGTGAAGAACAAGATTTTCAAGATAACAGCTGTGGCAGCCATATTGGATGTCAGATCAGCTCCATTTTAATTTAGGTCCATGCAGACATCACAAGTGAAAACCCTATGTCAATAAGACCATCCATCTAGGAGTAGTGAAAATAACAGCAGCCATACTGGTCATCAGATGGCACCATCTACACTTAGGAAGAAAGAAACACAATAAGAAGTCCTTTGATGAAAACCCCATATTGATGTGGCCATCATTGAGGACATGTAGCAATAACAAGATGGCCACTGTGGTAGCCATATTGGATATCTGAACAACACCATTTTCAACAGGACCACCTTTACATTCAGATAACATGGATGACATGTAACAAGCTGCAGATGAATGATGATAAAACTGAAGCCATTCTGATTACAACATAAAGACTTTCTCATTCACATCCTTTACCTCAGACAATAAATATCAGCAACACCAACATTAAATTCACACAGTCAGTACAAAACCTAGGTGTTACTCTTGACAGTACTCTCTCATTGCACCAACATGTCATGAACATATGCAAGGCTGCATATCTTGAGCTGAGACACATCAGCTCCATTCACAAGTATCTTTCAGTTGATGCCACTAAAACACTTGTGTGTTCCTTAGTACTTTCAAGACTGGACTATTGTAACTCAATTCTGTCTGGTTCGTCTCAATATCTACTCCAGAAACTTCAAAAAGTTCAAAACACAGCTTCTCGGATCATCCTTAGAGTACCACGATCAGAGCACGCCTCTCCCCTGCTCTGTACCCTACACTGGCTATCCATACGATCCAGAATTAAACACAAAATTTGTTCTCTGTGCTACGTTTCACTGATGGGCTCCAGTCCAACATACCTATCTGACCTCACCCATGTGTACACACCACAAGATACTTACGCTCCTCTTCTGACACTTGTATTCTCATTATTCCCACTATGAAAATGAAATCATATGGACAACGCTCTTTTGCATACCAGGGCCCAGCAATGTGGAACGAATTGCCCACTGAACTTAGACACAAAGACACAGTGATCTCGTTCAAGAGTGCTCTTAAAACTCACCTATTTCAACTGCAAGAACAGACTTAAAGACCTAATAATGTATCCTTACCTTAAATATTTACAGCATGTTTTCTGTTTTCTAATTTCGTGGTGTTTGTTTTTATTTTTGTAATCATATCATTATATATGTTTTTTAAGTGTTGTCAAATGTTGTAAAGCGCTTAGAGCTTCTAAAGATTAGGCGCTATACAAAGTCCTCATTATTATTATTATTATTATTATTATTATTATTATAAATGTATGTGTAAGTTTCATGGCAATCCTGCAAATAGTTTAGAATGGATAAATGTTAGATAGCTGGACAACAGACAAAACAGACCATTCCATAAGTTCTTCTGGTCTATGACCAGGAGAGCTAACAGCCACAAATTTTTCTGCCTATATAGATGGGAGTCAGGCAATAGTGATCTCCCCTTAGACAGCTTGATTGGTGCTGAATCCCATGCATATTTCAGTTAGTACTGAGTGGAAATGCATGCTGTCAGTAACCGTGGGGAGACTAAAAGGATATGACTATACATGGATTGGGTAAGTATTGTTGAAGAAATATATTTTATTGCACAAATACTTTCTTTCAAATAAGTTATTCAATCTTAGTTACTCTCCCTACCCCTCCCCTGCCAGAAAGTGGATGCTGAGTGGTCACATCATTATGAAATTGTTGCATGACCTTGAAATGTAGCCAGTTGTGCTGCTTTAGGCCTCTTCAGGTCTAATTGAGTACTTTGAGAAGAAAAATATATGAGGCAAAAGTTGGAGAAAATCATCTTTGCCCTCCATCCCATGGTTTTGTTGTTGTTGTCATAGGGTTTAACGCCATTTTTCAGCACAAGATAGGCTATACATGGCGGCCAGTATTAATGGTGGAGGAAGAACCCGAGAGAACCTGGAAAGAACCACCGACCCACGAGAAGCTACCGGCAAGCTTTCTCACATAACCACATTGGCCGAGCCCGAGACTTGAACCCATGGTTTGAATAATGTTGTTAGGGAACAGTTGTGCTCAAATGCTGTGATATTCAAGGAGCAAATACCTTAACTTCATGCAACGTACAAAAAATGTATTTGGTCTTAGGTTAATTCTCTATTCATTCAGCAAATAATCTATTATAATCTATTGTATCCAGGATGAAATAGCCTGAGCTGCAATACAGGCATTTCCTTTTCTCCAATGGTAGAAATAAACAAGATCCCCCTCTTTGCACTGGCTTTGTTAGTTTCAGTGCCCTTAAAGGGTCCTATAGACAACCTTAAGGTGAAGGGTTCCATGAGGAAAGAGGTTTCACAACAGACTGTTCCCATGAGCTGGAGTGTTCTTTGCCATAAAAGCATAGGCCATCATGAGTGAAATCAAACCATCTTGATTAAGCTGTAAATAGTTCGGATCAAATGACAAGGCATATATTATACTGCTTCTACCTGCCGAGATAGTTTGATCAAATGACAAGGCATATATTTCACTGCTAATACCTGCTAGAACTAGAATGACTTGGAAGCAGATTTTATAAGTGAGATCAAAGATGCTCCCGACAGAGGTTCATATGGTGCTTTAACCAGCAATTTCATGATAGATTCTGTTTCAGACAAAGCCTTGGGCAATGACATGTCAAAGCTCTCCCATAGTTCAGAGAGGTTTTTGTAATGGCCAATATCCTCATTTTACTGCAGTGACACAATGCATCTGAGATTGCGGAACAGTAACATTTAATTGTGATGAGTGCTTACTTTTAACCTCCAAAAGCCAAAGGAGAAAGCTATTTGGGTCAACAAGGTTTTAAGCTGAGTGATGTGTTCCGACTCACACTGCTAGGAAAACACCGTTGACTTTCCCTCATATGCTTTCAGTAGCAGTCTACATGCCCATCCACCATTTGTTCTGAGAAATGTTTGTCCCTTTAGGTTTCTTTGATGATCCAGGCATGCAAGTTCAAAAGTTCTGGGCTTGTATGCAAACCTGAAGTTGAGGTTGCTTGAACAGGTGCGAAAGAACCATTTTCCTTGGAATTTCTGCTCCCCAATTTAACACAGTCTCTCAAAGGGACTGATGTTCTACTGGGCAAAAAGAATTTCCAGGAATTCAAGATAAGAACACTTTGTCCTTTTAACTGCCAAGTGTCAAAAGTATCTCTTATATTCTTCAGCGATAACATGATTTTCAAAATTAGCCGTTGTGGTGGACATACTAAATGTCAAATTGGCACCAATTTAATTTAGGGTCAAGTAGACATCATTAGAATTCTTTTGGTGAAAGCCCCATGTCAATATGATCATCCATTCCGGGGGAGTAGCAACAGAAAGATTTTCAAGACAGCCATCGTGACAGCTATATTGGAAGTATAACTGGCACCATTTTCAATTAGGAAAAACAAGGTATGATACTGGTAAAACCCAATGTTGATATAGCCATCTGTTTGGGGGTAGAGATAACAATATTTTCAAGATGGTTACTATAGTGATCATATAGAGAATCAGCTTCACTTAGGACCAACTAGACACAATTATAATTCTACTGATAAATAAACACCCAAATGGCCTTCATACTGTAATAGCAATAACAATATTTTCAAGATGGCCACCACTGTTGCTCTATTGGACATCAGATCAGCACCATTATAACTTAGAACCAAATAAGACATTATGTAAAGACTAAAGGTGAATTTACAGGCTTATATGCAGTTCTTTGTGAGGACTGAAGACTATCGTGGTGATTTTCAAGGAACATTCCTGGAGATGACAGATCCTATTCACATGCATTTTGAACTCCATACCAAAGTCAGTAAAATGTTCATCTGGAATGATATTGTGTTTTTCATTGTTGACAAGGAATCCAAGCACAGCAGAAGTGAAACACTAGAACTGTCTTGTCTTAGAATATAACTCACTGTTATCTTCGCACAATGTTGTCCAGCTAGTTGGAAGTCACTGACATAAAGATGGCTCTGAAGTGAGACACTACTCTGTCATAAATTCTTGTGAAGAGCCAAGGTCTTGTGGTGAAACCAAAAGTGAGTGCCTTGTTATCCCTGAAAGTGAACTTCAGTAATTCCTTGAGGACTTGTTACTGGGTCATTGAGGTATGCATGCTGCAGATATAAACTGATTGCAAGATCTCTTTACTGATAGGCACTGAGAACCAATTTCATTATCTTCATTCTGAACCATGGTGACAAGAGGAATAGGTTGAGAGAACTCAAGGTTATAGCTGGCTTTCGTGTGCATTCAGTGCCAAGAAAAGTCTTCAAAAAAATCACTGCGATTTTGTGTTCTAAACAATCTCCACTTCCCTTTTTTTTGAGAAGATTACTGATTTTCTGCTGTAATGACAACTCTGATGGGATCTTCTGTGTATGTTGCAAAGCGAGCCTGGACAATGTGGACAGGGGTGCTAAATGTATCTGGAGGCCCTCTGAGATGACTTGCAGAATCCATGAATAACTTTCCTATTCTGTGTCAAAGTGATTGAGTCTTTCCCCCACCAGATTATGTCAAAAAGGCAGCATGAGCTTTTCTTTTGGAAAGGAAGCTGGTGTGGATAGAAAAAAAATCTTTGTCTCAAGGCCTGTCATCACTGGCCCTTGGTAACCACTGTTTTGACCAAGAGTATGTCCTGTAGGACTATTTCTCCATTGGGCCCTTGAGGGTCCCTTCTCTTCTCCCTGATCTGGAATGAAGGCTGGAAGTGTACACGGCATTGGACCTGTCAGAGATCTGTGTCACTGATGGCATGATTATGGACTTCCTCTACATGACTACTGAAATACAGGTTTAATGACAATGGCTTGTATTGAAGTGTGACCATATGATGCTCTTTTAGAAAGGCAAAAGTTTATATAAATGCATTTCTCACCATTGATGGAGCAAAAGGTAGCAAATTTTAGGTGGCAACAGACCAAACTTCCTTGATGCAACAAAGGTGATTCTTCCCTGGAGATCCACTGGAATGAGCAATGATTATTGAGGTTCTAAGCATGAGTTGTTGTATTCTTAAGACTGGGGTGACATGTACATCTCCTTCAATGCATGTGATGGCCTGGTCAGACTGCCAAGACTAATGGCAAACTAGACTAGGAATCCAACCAGAACAAATTACTGTAATCTAAAAGATGATCACTGAACATACTGCCAATGGTTCAGGCATGGTAATGGGCATACAAGACAGTAATGTAACTGTGTTACGTGTAGGCTCATACAATAATAACAAAAGAAAAGAGTGAAGTCAACAAGCTTTGTATATTTTAACAAAATAATTTATTTCCCAAGAAAACAATGTAAAAATTGGAAATAGGACTTACAGTTTGTGAATATAATCCAAAATTTAATCCTAAGATTGAAAAATACAAGTCCTATCACTAAACAGTTCTAATAAAATCCGAGTTCGAATCTCGATGAAATTCCAATATGGAGACGATGATGTCAGATGAGACCGTTGTACTGGCGGTAACAGATCCTTGATTGAATCACAGTTTATGTGTCCGTATAACTCCAGAATAAATTTCCACTGAATTTCTTTGTCCCAGAACTTTTTATAACAAAGTACACTTGTTTGGTTTTCTAGAGAATAAATTATTAAATTCCAAAAACAAATGAACTTCAGAAACAATCTGGCTTCAACAACTGAAACCTCTCGAGCCCTCAAGGTTTAAAATACAACTGAATAAATTTAATACCAATTGGCTGTTTTAAGCCTTGATTTTAGGTCACATGATAGGCTGCGTGATTTACTAATTTGAACATCACAATAAAATAAAATGCCATTTGTCACGTATGCAAGAATAGCCCTATCTAAATACCAAATTCTCACTCGGAAAATATATAAAATAGAAAGGCTGTTTACAATCCAGTTAACACTTGGGCCGAAATGACCTTGGAAATAGCCAATCGTTAACACTTGATGTTTACAAAACTGTGTACCAGAGTGAGCTAAAAATAATGCCTATGTAACACCTTTTGCATTCTATACAAACAGAACTTACTTGAAAAAATATCGAATCCCGTGAAAATAATCATTACAATAAAATGTAATGAACCAAAAATAAAATAAAAAAGAATTTTAAAACTAACACACAAGCAATTTAATTACATATACATAACAACTGTCACTATAAGACAGTACTGGTAAGTAATAATAGGCCAAGAGGGTGGGTGGGCTGTGATGGGCTGTACTGGAGCCATTCAACATTGGTCTGGACCAAACTGGGTCCATAATGGCACCTGGATACTGTGGCACTATACTGACAATGAATTGACATGGGTCAGTTGTAGTACCTATACTGGATAGATGCTATCAGCTCTTCAATGCCAATGCCGGTGTTATGATGCTGGAACATTGGAGATTACTTTGTAGCCTTTATTGTTAAAAACTGGCTTTGGTGAGTTTGATTTGTAACACAGAGACGGATACTCGTAGAAGATATTATGAATGGGTAGCATATTTGAAGAAACCAAAAATTCTGACTCTAAATTTCTGCCAAACAGATAGATCAATAAATGTGGGACTCTTTCTAAGACGAAACATCAGCAGCAAAAACAGAATCATTAAGTACCTGTACTTGGCTGGGTATTCATAATAGCCTTTGAGAATTGCTCTCAACCTCTCCATGTCCAATCCTTGTGGCAGATCCCTCTACAAGGAAAAATACAAACAGGCCAATTCAGTAATTTATTTGAAATTTAATTATTGGAATAAATTATATTAGTTGCCCTAGTTGGTGTCTAAAAACAGAATGTGGTATATCAGCACTTCTGCAGATATGCTACAAATCTGTCTACTTGTGTGTCTGTCTGTGCACCCATCCATCTGTTACTCAGGTGAATTTGTAAGTCCATCTAGACCCATGATAAGAGAGAGTGATCATGTCTGCTTTTAACAGGATGAGTAGATGACAACAGGTCCTGGATGCAGCCCTAGGAAAGGAGGGGATAGAATTCAAAAGTCACATGTTCAAGGACAATATAGAGTCATCCTGTAACCTGAATCTAATCTACACTGTCATAAGGAGGGCAATCATATGTATTATGTTTTAGGAGGATGAGTAGATGAAGAATGGCTTAAGCTCCCATGTTACCCGGAATCTCGTATGATTAGCTCATACGTAACAAAAGACACATCTCCTATGGACAGAAAAATTTATTTTATTTTATTTTAGGAAAGCTTTATCTAATGATAAGACCAAAAGTTCATTTGTTAGCAAATTCATTATGAGGGCCCTCTGCATATGTCATAAAAGAAATTATGGCATAAAATTTCCAACATACTAGGTAATGATTCAAGATAAATGTTTATAAATTGTAACTAAATTAGATAAATTGACCAGATTAAAACATGAATTTAAAAAATCCTGTCTTTAGAAACATTCATCCCCCAAATGAAGTAAATAATAGTCTGATAACTTTTGTGTAAATTTACAGATCTCTTTTAATCATATTCAAAGTTTAAAGTCCTCACTGTGTAAATTTACAGATCACTTTTAATCATATTCAAAGTTTGAAGTCCTCACTGTGTAAATTTACAGATCTCTTTTAATCATATTCAAAGTTTGAAGTCCTCACTGTGTAAATTTACAGATCTCTTTTAATCATATTCAAAGTTTGAAGTCCTCACTGCATATGATGCAGAACTGCATACACCTCCCTTCCATATATACACACCACCATATTGTTCTTAACTGCATACATATCATTTCCATATATACATACCACCATATTGTTCTGAACTGCATACATCTCCCTTCTATATATACACACATACATATGTTCTGAACTGCATACATATCCCTTCCATAGATACACACCACCATAGGGTGTAAAACTACAAGCCAACAAGAGCATGTGACATATATACTTGCTTATAAGTTGAGTATGACTGAAAACAGCACAGACCATTACCTCCTGTCACATAATATGCCTGCAGATCAGAAATTATGTTCTTTGCTCTCCTGTTTATTCCCAACAAAATGCACAGACCCAGATCTGGCCGCACATTATGCACAGCTAATGTGGGTCTATGCAGTTTACAGTTGGACATGATTTATAGGCAAGTATATAAAGCACTTTAATCTCTCAGGCCTTCAAAATTTCCATCTCCTTTGGCAAGTTAATATTCACATGGCAAGCAAATATTCAAAATGTAAATAACCTTATGGAGAATCACTCCTCATCAATGGCAGTCCTGGGGATTTGACAAGAAGATTTTCTGACTTCTTTCATGTGGATATGGTTTCATTTTAGATGAAAAATATAATATTACAGAAATGAAAAGTTATATTTTGTTATTAAATTGATTTTGGAAGACAAGGAAACAAACATTTTAATATGCAAATAAAATTCTGTCATTCATTTTTCTGTGCAAGTAAAGCTTCAGAATAAAATTCAAAGCCATTATTTCTGTTTTTCTTTTAAAAAATGCAGGTTACCAACGGTATCAGAAGAAAATTAACAGAATACTGAAATACTAGATTAAACTCAAGATTAGAATTACTAATTAACCAACGTATTCTCACCTGTCCCCAATCCTCATCTTCCTTTAGTCTGTTTTCTTTCCCTCGGGCAGGAGCCGACTTAGCTCTTAGCCTACTGTCTTTTAGCTTCTCTGATTTGTCAGTTGTCACAGTCTCAGACATTTTGTTACCCGTTACAACCTTAACTAAGGGAGCAGGTGGCTAAAACAAACATAAACAAAGCAATTTAAACATTACAAGTCTCTTCCATTCCCTTCTTTAGATGCTCTTTCCTACTGTGAAAGACTCTACCATAAGTTTTACACTCCCAAACTTTTCAGAAGTGTACATTTTCACAAATTCAGCAAGAGAAATGAATTTGTGAAAATATTATGCAGCAGTAAACAATCTGATGCAACATGGTAAATATATGTCTATCATTAATGCAAAGATCTTTTGTCACAAATCTGTTGACTGTACTAAATTCCAGAAGAATTTGAAGACACAAAAATACTAAGGTTCTTGGACGAGTACTCGAGTCCAATGATATTTATGAAATGAGTTGTATAATTTCTTTTATAAGCCTTGCAAATCAAAGGATTGAAATTATTTCACAAGTTTCATAAATTTGATTTGAAATGATTACAAACATTCTATTTATGATATAAAGTAAAATTCTGAATTTAAAACTGCAAAACTGCAGAATAATGTAATGAATTTGAAATACACTGGGATGCCTTGGTCATTCATGATGTCATGAGGTGTTATTGTACATGCCACACATACCGTATTTATCGTATATATTGGGACACGATAAAATAATTTTTTTCCTGTCCCAGAACTTATGGTGAAACTTTTTTCACCTAGGTCATATGTCCCAACGCTTAAGAAATGAAATAAATTTGTACTGAATTTGTGTGCCCTCCCCGGCAATAAAATAGATAAACAAAACGCTTACCTGATGATAAAAGAAAGAAACTAACCCTGTATTGTTATCATTTATTCCTTTTTGTTCATCATGAGCATTAAAGAGTAAAATATATCCACAAACTCCATATACTAGTATATAGAGTAGGATTCCATACTGTAGCATATATCGCTTATGTATGATAACACACAATACGTTGTTCATTGACATGACCATTGAGAAACAAATCATGTTTGGTTGTCCTCAAAGGTTTGAATATGTTATCTGACTGGAAACTGGATCCAACAAAATCGCAAACAAGAGTGAAATAATCAACTGATATCTTGAAGACAACCAACATTCATGCATGATATGGCATTAGGTGCAAAATAACCAAAACTAAATTATATCCAGGTCACCTATAGGACAGTATCTCGCAAATAAAAATCATTATCTGACAACACATTCACTTCAGTGCAAGTGACAATCTATTCACTAGCACGGGTTACAAAAGTATCATTAAAGCAAGTTATTGCTGTGAATACTATTTACCCGCAGATATCATTTCCTGTTTGTATTAATTATAACTACTGATGCCGAGCACATAGAAGCCTGGGTGGTGAATAAACACAACTGGCAGCGAGCAGTACACTCATTATTTGAACTTACTGACAGTACATCAGAGACAAAGGTTATTTTTATTACAAAGCAAGCTGACCTTGAAAGCCAACTTTGGATGCTTTGAAGCCCTTTATTTTTTAAAGGGTATCAATGCAAAGGTTATTTTATTGCAAAGCAAGTAGGGGTGAAACGATGCATCAATACTTTTGATGAAATGATATCAATACAAGAGACGGAGAATCGATACAAAACGATACTTACTGTATGCATGTTATTTTAGTCTCCAGCAGTCATGAATAATTATTATTAGTTGCCTTGTTTTTCTGTAAAATTATAATCCATCTGAAACAGCATTTGCAGTCACAGGCACTCATGTTTATTAGTAAAAACGAAAAAGATTATTTGAGAATACCCACTCACTGTCTACAAGTTAACACAAAGTGACATAGTTCTTAATTTGCACCCACCGATTTCATGCTAATTATCTTAATTCAGAAGTATGTTCAGCATATACTATACATTCCAAACATGTTCCACATGTTTAATGCAGTACTTTACTCATCATTTAATAACCACTTTCACACAAAGTTTCTACTTTGAATTGTATCTTGACTCCTTTGGTCAATTGGAAAGCTACACTACCAGTGAGCTATACGTTGAAATATGTTAAATTGTTTTCTCATTTGTGGTTATTGCTTGTTCTGCTCCAGGTTAAACAATAACCACCAATCAGAAATCAATGTAGCTTATTCTCTGCATGACAAACAGGAAGCATTGGTACAGCAACAGAGAGACTTTGCGGTAAAATCATTAAATATGTCAAGCACTTAAGAGGAGATGCTGTCAGGGTGTGCCATTGTGCGAGTAATGCAAAATTTGTATGATTTTGCGCACTTGGAGAAAAGTGAAAAGCATGAACTCTCATAAATTCATTGAAAGTGCCACATATGAAAATGTGCTTGGCAAAGGATACAATTTTTATTTAACCGTTCTTATTGAGACATCTGTTTTTCAGGTAGCAACTGTTCAACATCTGGGTTCTTCAAGCACGACGTGAATGGTTGTGAAACTAAATTTGATTAGAACAACATGCCCAGGAATAA
The DNA here is from genome assembly GCA_016617855.1 of Megalonaias nervosa. Classification (NCBI taxonomy): domain Eukaryota; kingdom Metazoa; phylum Mollusca; class Bivalvia; order Unionida; family Unionidae; genus Megalonaias; species Megalonaias nervosa. The sequence continues at coordinate 27,455 of JAECUM010020942.1, forward strand.
AAATTGTAACATAGTTTGAATTCATAAAGAAAGTTTTACAAATGCGTGTTAAACTACAGGCTACCTAGAAAATCCCAAAATGTCTGATTCTAGGCGTGGTTCATTACGATTTTGTTCGGCAAATACTTGCTGATGATAGTGATGATGACAATAATTTTTAAAGTTATGAAGTATATCAGATTATTGGACCTGGGAAAGTGTTAATGGAGACACCAGTGAGTGATTTTGAGCTCGAAATGGTGTTATATACGAGTCAGATGTACATGCTGGATGGACAGAAAAATAGCATGACCCTTTCAATGGTATTTTGAAATTAAATATACAAAGGGCTGAATACTGAGCATAATTAAAATACAGGCAATTTAAAAGTATAATGTAATTTGCATTTTTTTAATTAATCAAATTTACCCTGTGGATCATAAGCTACAAAGCCATATACATGTATCCATATCAGGTTTAAGATAAATTGAATAAAATAAGGGTTACAAAATGCAATTAAGAAGTAAATGTATTTATTTTCATACCTCTGTCTGCACAAGCATTGATGAACTAAATATCCTTATATAGCATTATGGAACAGATAAGAAATTTGGCATAGTAGCCAGTAAACTAATGATTTAATAAAGAAAGTTTATTTTAGTGAAACATCCTATTTTGGAGCAGCTGTATCCAAAAGATAATGATCTCTGGAAAATTGTACATAACAGTCACAAAGATCAGTTTCCCAATATACTTAACTGACAAAGCTAGCTATGTATATGCCCCTTCAGAAAGAAGCACAGAACAATATTGATACAAAGAAAAGGAGCAGAGAATGCTCAGAAATTAATTAACAGATTAATGATTATACAACTAGAGGTGACATCTATCAAAGATGTTGATTTCTGTAGAGCTGTAAGAAAGTGGAGCAGGAAGAAAGAGAGACAGATATTGAAGTGTAGATAAATATTGATCTATGAACATTTTTTCCTCCCCTCCTCTTTTCTTTGATAATGGGGGAGGTCTCCTTAAGATAAAATCCTGTCATCATCTCTCCTTAAATTGTAAATGGGGAACAAATTCGGAATTTCTCTTTTATGCAGGGATATTTAACCAGTAAATGAAGGTGCTGACAGAACAAATGAAATTAGCATAGAATGAGTGATGGGGCAGATTTCAAACTGCTCAAGTTTATCACCTTGTGTAAGTTAAAAGAAAATTGTAGAATAGAACTGGGTGTAGTAAACAGTTTTCCTTCTTCACTAACAAATACAAGAACCTGCGACTGCAGCAGTCTTTTGCATCTCCAGGAAATAAAATATGATAGATTTTATTGGTATTCAACCCATGCCCGAATTTGTTCTAAATAAGATTTTCTTTGTGCAAGGAAATTGCTCTATTTCTTCTATTTTGGAGATAACATTGCAATGTCTTCAAGTATAACTGAAGACATGAAATTGGCAATAATATATTTTCAAATCATTCATGCTGTACAAAACAAAGGGAGTTAAATGGAGCCACCATTAAATGGCCTAAACGCTGGATAAAACTTACTGTTTGTTATTATCTTCTCATCAATGAGAATTGCAAATAAATATATGATAACTATGTCTATCTGTACTGGAAATGCAACCAAGAATGTCAACATACATGAAAGGGCACCACCTACCTTCCAGAGACGGAAAGACCATAAAGTTCATATGTATATCGATATGTATCGTATTGCAGGCTGTGTATTGTGAATTGTATCGATAGATGACAGAGGTATATTGTTTCATCCCTAAAAGCAAGCCAACCTCGGAAGCCAACTTTGGATTCTTTTAAGTGTGCCAATTTTTTTTTTTTAAATATACAAAGCCGGCTGAGATATGGCACCTAACTTTGGTTCCTTTTCACCGGTATTCATGGAAATTTTGAAAATAAATTGAAACAATGGAACAATTTTTAAAGTGATACAATATAGTGCTTCATGCATGGACATCAATGACCCAGCATCGCTTTGAAGATTTGGAGAAAATAAAATCATTTGATGAATTCTTGAAGGCCACAAGAGAAGCAGATGATTTAGCCGACAATATGATCATTAACATGATGAAATTCTAGTGTATTTTGATCTCGTTCCAGGACTGACTGATGATACGATGGGGGGGGGGGGAGTTTCAAAAGTGTGAGAATTAGCATGACTGGTGCAGATTTGAAAAAATCTGACTTTAGTCCTTGCAGTTTCTGTTTTAAGTGATGTGTTGCCTCTAACAATAATTTTGCACGGTATGAGAAAGCTAAAATAAATATTCATGCACTGAAAGAATGGATTGTACATGTACAGGAGAAGGGTTGTGTTGATGAGATGCTGCTGCAGTTGATTAAAGAGTTTTATCTCAAGTACATAGTTTTATATTTTTTAAAATAAAATTTTAGTTGGAGTGCATTTTCCGATATGTAATTTTTGAATGATTTAAAAGGTCTCCCACAATTTATGACTCAAGAAAATGATGTGTCCCAGAACATAAAGTGCACAAAAAATTACTTTCAAAATTAATTTATGGTGTCCCAACAAATACATGTCCCAACATATACAGTAAATATGGTACATGTCAATCTCAAGAGAGGTATAAGCATAATTATTTGTAAAATAAGTGGCAAAAAAGCATAATCTGAAAATAAAAGCATACTCTATATATTACACACATACTTGCATGCATACATATATACATACATCAGAGATGTCTGGAATCTGAGATAACAAAGATTAATTTCCTATTTTTAATGTGATCAGGTAATGTTTTTGTTACAGAAAAAATCAAACCTTTTCATCAAAATTTTCCTTTTTAAAAAAATCTGGAGATGGAAAATTTGCCAAACTCTACTGATACAAAAATCTTGTGGTTCATAGTATGTACGGCAGTATGCTTTTGTGAAATCAACACTTACTGTACAGCATGAAATGACAGGACCATTATAATATGTCATCAGGATGATGTATTGTTATACAAAAGTGTATTGTAGTTCAATGAACTCTGGGAAAGAGTGGATATAAAATGACATGGTTGCAACTTCTGTCCCTTATTAAATCAAAAAGAAACGTTCTTATATAATTTTAATAATCACACTAACTGTAGAGTGAAAGAAAATAATAAATTCAACAGAAAATATAAGACCTTTGGTAATCTAGCAAATTATGACCTGCCATAAATTGGTAAACACTGCCATTTTGTTGCAGAAAATCCATGTTATCTCAATAAATGTGTTATACTGAATGAAATATCTTCAACAAATATACCATTTTCTTTGTGCATTTGATAACAGAAGCCTATGATCTTCAATTACTGACAGGGTACTTTTTCCCCCACGTTTTTCTAAATCATGACCTTATACAGGCAAAATATGTGCAGAAAATGCTGCACAAGCAAATGCAAACCAACATATAATTTTTTAATGGTTTTACTACATAAAAATGGGGGGGGGGGACCAAAAAAGTAAGACCACAATATTTCACAAGCAATCATCCGAGACCCGGAAAACCAATTATATCTACATTCTTCATAATGTAGATTATTTAGCCAGTAAACTTCCAGAATATGGTCACATTTGAGCAGGTCTGATAAAATTATTTATGGAAAAAACATATTTATAAAAGAATATATTTATCATATATGCACTGTTCATTCTGCTGATGATTCCCAGCAAACCAAATTGACCCTGATCTACCAGCACATTATGGGATAGCAGATTTAGATTTTTACTATTTTTGGCTACAGGAACAACATCAGTAAATACGGTACCTGGTTGATATCTGCTGACAAAGCCTGAAGATTGTAGATGTTCATGCTTCCATCTTCATTAACAGTTACAACAAATCTTCCATTAGGACTGACTGTGGCATTGTTAATCTTGTTTTCAATGGTGCCGACATCAAACAAAAGCTTGCAGGTATGGATATTGATGAATCGCATGATACCATCTTGACATAGTACTCCCAGTGTCTGAAAGAGTAGCACAACCATTAGAGTTATGTATCATCATTAATATTGTGAAACAATATTCACTGATATTCAGAAACAATATTTATCACCTAAAAATAGGGTAGGTATTACCAGAATTTTCTATGGTGATTTATTGCAATATAGGATAGTGTATTGCAATATGTAATGTAATATATTGGGAAGATCTGCAGAAAGTGCAAATAATAAATAATAACTGAGCAAGATGTCTAAATTTCATATAAATTTCATTTTTTTTAAAACTCTTTAAGTGAACAATGATTGGGAAAGATCCTTCCATGTTGACAAGTCTGAGGTACATGCGAAAGGCAACTCTTTAACTTATACTGGCTCTTTTCCTATTTTTAATCAAAAACCATAATTCCAGATTAATTTGTTTTAAAACATTAAATCTGAGTATTTTCCATTTTGATGACCGCTATAAAAGACCAGATCCGTAATTACAAAAAGTCTACTTTGAAAAATAATTATGGTATATGAACATTTACCATGGACTCAATGGGTGGCCAGTTCAGAGAGCTGTAGGGTTGGTCCAAGTAGATGGCAAGACCAAGAATACATCATAGTGCATGTGGTGCAATTGTAACATACCCATATGGTGCAATTGGAACATCCTTAACATACTAATATGAATGTAATCTGTCATTATTATTTTTCTTGTAGACTAGGTAAAATAGCATGGTGTAGTCCTACAAAGCCTAGCTTTTCCAGGTCATTAATTTGTGAACATTCTGAATAGCTAATGTTATCCAGGTATGTTGTGTTTGTTACTAAAAACATAGTTCATATATATATTGCAGAAAAATGCCAGTATTCACTAATCCTGTGTTACTGTGCTATAGGATTAAATGATCATGGCATATGTGGGCATTTTACCCTGGAAGTGCTGCATTGTTTTTCCATGATATTGTTACCTATGCTGATTTGTTTCTAAGTGCCCCATCTGTGTATACTGAGCTATATGCTAATGACATTCTGAACCAAATACAAATAATTGCTTCAGGTTGGATGAAATTGTACAAAGAGATGCAGACTGCTAACACAAAAATTAGTGGAATTGATATATGTTCATGATTACCAAAACAACCAAACTGTGAAATACAAACGAAAGAATTTGCTGGAAAAATATTAAATATAATGCATATTTTTCCATAAAAAATATAATTTTTGTATACATATCACTTATATCCACAGTTCATTATTTCTAGGTTTAATCATGGATAATTAGAGTTCCACTTTCTAACATGTCCAAACATTTCAGTTCCACTTTCTAACATGTCCAAACATTTCAGTTCCACTTTCTAACATGTCCAAACATTTCAGTATGTTATACTATTAAGATGCTGCAATATTTCTATGTTGTTTAATTAATCACAAATTGTTTTCATAAAATTTAACTCTATTTTAATTATAGTTAGATGATAAGGAACTAATACTAATCATACAGAAAATGATAAATATAATCATAGAATTTACTTTGGTTGCCTTGGCAACCCCCAAAAATGTTCCAAAGGTTGGAAGGATCAAAACTACTTAAAAAATTTTTTTGGCAGAATCTATTATCCAAATAAAACAGCATTCATTATCAAAGAACTCAATGTGGTCAACCTGTTTCAATTATGAAGGTAAAATACTGATTATTATACATATAGAACAATTATATTTTTTTATTGTTTTTGTATGAAGAGAACAGTGTATATGCAGTGAAGTAAAACTAAAGAGGAATAACTGAAAACAAATTTCGTTGAGATAATTGTTGAAAGGCCAATATTTTGCAGATTTTTATATAAACACATCTGTAGGCAATTAATAAACCTAAAATATGCAAGTAACTATATATGTGACACATGTTATAACACACCCAAATCCAATTCCAGTTTGACCATAAACTGCAATGGACTTTATTTTATTTTATCTTATGATTCAGAAATGAAGCACAAATCAATTTTTCATTTAAAACTTCTAAAAAATTCATTGATTTAAAGACTTTCAGGATGATTTCATATTAAATAAAATTTTATTTTTGCCAGCTCCACTATTGAATTTTTTGTACTGTATGTCTTTTCTTTTAATACTATTAATATGTAAGCTGAATGCATACCACTGGTAATGGATAGATTATATTCATGATTTCTTTAAAGGATTTATGATGAATGCATTTTTTAATCTTTGACCAAAAACATGTTTTTAAAATAACTTTCTTCACAATTCAAGGTGTTTTAAGGGGTTATTTGTGATGTATCTTCTAATGTTCAGTCAAAGATATACTTAATCTTTGAAGTTAATTTTGAAATCTACAGTGTTTACATCTGAATGTTTTTTATGTAATATTCAGGTATAGTAGTATTACCACAGCCATTAGGTTGGGTCTTTTCTTGTCACAATACAGTGGTGTAATGATTTTTGGTAACATTTGGTATGCAACATAAGCTGAAAACTGCCAGTGTCATTACAAAGTAAAGTTAGCTCTTTGATCTTTACCACTAAGTGAGGCTGAAATAAAAAACAGTGTGAGCACTGAGGTGTGAGTTTGCAACACTGATTGGAAGTTCTTGGGTCAAGTGCACATGTATGCAAGTGGCATTGATTGTCAGGTGTTCTTCTAAGTGTAACTGCAGTAGATATAATGAGAATCCTAAAGGTCACTCTTACCAAGATTACTAGAATTTATCTAAATCTCTGTAACTGATTATGAATCAAAGATGCCAAAATCCAGGCAATAGTTGTGAGGTTTTGAATTATGATCATTACTTACAACTTGCCAAAAATATACAAAGATAATATATCTCTTTGCAACAATATTAACAGACCATGATTGTGACTTGGTAAAACAACAAAATAAATTATAATTTATTAATTATTAGTTTATGCACAACTTGATGATCTTGATTTATTTTAGGTATATATTGTCAGTTTTGTAATGGGCTTTGTAAAGGGCTGTTGTATATGTACCTTGAAATTGTGAGGCAGACTGGGAATTGTGCAAGAAGTTATTATTAGCTGCTTTACTTGCTGCCTCCATGGGCTTGTTGGCAGACCACATGGTAAAACAACAATTATTGTTAATGAAATTCTGCTGGTGGGCAGTGTTGTTGTTGTTGTTGTTGTAGGGCTTAATGCCATTTTTCAGCACAAGATAGGCTATACATGGCGGCCAGTATAAATGGTGGATAAAGAACCCGGGAAAACCCCGGAAAGAACCACCGACCCACGAGAAGCTACTGGCAAGCTTTCTCACATAACCACATTGGCCGAACCCGAGACTCGAACCCACGCAGACAGAGGTGAGATGGCATTGATCCGTAACGGTGAGCGTTTTAGACCACTAGGCCACTTGGGGCCCCCCCTGGTGGGCAGTGTAATATTTGGATTTATCTATATTTGAATAAATTTAATTACAGTTAGAACTATATTTGTCAAGGTGATAGACTGTGAAACAATAAAAGCCAGCTTTATGATTGCAGATAGCTATTTTTCATACATAAAAACCATAATATGGACTTAGAGTGCCTATCAAATTCAACATTAAACATTTTATGAAAAGACTTGGCATTTTTTTAAAAAGTTCCTCCTGTGGAATTTATTTACTTTTAAAGTACATGAGTCTAAAATTTAAACAATTGGTGATTTATAATTATGAAAACTGTACCAAGGCTAAGCAGTATTCATTAAAAGAAAATTATTCTATGAAGGAGAGCAGTGCATTCATTAATTACCTAATTGTTTACATATAAATCTGACATTAATTATATCAGTAGCTTTTGAACATTACTAAAACTCTAGAGATTTGTTAATGGATTGCATTTTCTTTAGCTTTTAAAATGTGGTCTCAATTTGCTTTTGAAATCTTAATATTAATTTGGATTACCATATTTACTGTATACATTAGGACAACATAATTTTTGTTTTCCTGCCTCAGAACTTATGGTGAAACTTTTCACCTAGGTCATACATCCCAAGACTTAAGAAACAAAATAAATTTGTGTTGAATTTGCCCCCCCCCCATGTTGCAATAAAATAGATAAACATAATGCTTATTTTATAATAAAATGAAAGAAACTAACCTTGCATTGTTATCATTTATTCCTCCTTTTTTCATTTTGTGCATTAAAGAAAATATATATCTACAAACTCCATATATGTAGTGTATGCATCCATACTGTAGTATGTATTATATGTCAGGTTGCACACCACACATTGTTCGATGATGTGAATATAGAAAAACGAATCATACTTGGTTGTACTCAAAGGTGTGAATATGTTACCAGACTGAAAACTTGATCCAGCAAAATTGCAAGAGAGAGATGGGGAAATATCAACTGATTACTTGAAGGAACCTTCCATTCATGCATGACATAGTGTAAGGTGCAAAATAATCAAGATTGTATTATATCTAGGTTAACTATATGATAGTATCTCGCACACAAAAAAATCATCTGAAAATACATTCACTGTGAGTGCAAATGACCACCCTTTTCTTAGCATGGGTTACAAAATGTACTATTAAAGCAAGTTATTGTTCTGTATACTATTTACCCTGCAAACAACAATGCCCATTTTATATCAATTACGATAACAGATGGCAAGCAAATAGAAGTCCGGGTGGTGAATAAACACAACTGGCAGCAAGAGATAAACTAACTGTTTCAAGTTACTGACAGGATATCAAATACAAAGGTTATTTTATTACAAAGCAAGCCAACCTTGGAAGCTGACTTTGGATTCTTTTAAGTATGCTGATTTCTTTGCTATACGAAGTTGTCTTACATAGGGAAGCCAATTCTGGTTCCTTTTTACTGGTATTCATGGGAATTTTTAAAAAAAATTGAAACAATGAAACAGGTTTTAAAGTGACACAATCTAGTGTTTTGTACAAGGTCATTGATGACACAGCATCTCCCTAAAGATTTGGAGGTGAAAATATAATCATTTGATGAATTTGTGAAGGCCAGAAGAGATTAGGATTTCGCCAACAATATGATCATTAACATGGATGAAATTCCAGTGTACTTTGATCTCATTCCTGGATGGAATGTCCATAAGAAGGGGGTTAAAAGTGTGAGAATTTGCATAACTGGTGCAGATAAAAAAAAATCTTACTTTAGTCCTTGTACTTTCTGCTTCAGGAGACGTGTTGCCTCCAATGATAAATTTTCACGGCATGAGGAAGCTAACAAGTATTCATGTACCAAAAGGCTGGATCATATGTGCAGACCTGCCAACCCTGACGAGCCCGTCTCAGTAAGGCAGTTGATTTTTCTCCGTATGATTGACCAGTTTTCAGTAAGGTGTAAAAAAATATCAATAACTGCTATCGTAAAGCTTGGAAAATGTAAATAAGTTCAACACAGCGACGATGAACATTATGTTCAATTGAAAAGTTTGTAAAATACACGTATGTTCAATTGAAAAGTTTGTAAAATACACGTAGACTTTATTTACCACTAGTACAGTTGCACAAACTTTAGTTCCAAACCCTATGCAACTCAATGGCTTGTTGCTATCTCTCAAATGGACGTAATTCTTGGAAATTCTTTTTCCATTTCACATGATGACGGCAACCATATCACCTGCCACGAGACATACTCAAATTGACATGTCCAATAAAGCGTCATTGTGTCCTTTCCATATTTTATTCACAAGAATCTGAATACTCCTTTTTATTCTTCTGTGTTGATTATTAACACTTTTTTAGAAGCTTATTTTCCCTTTCATCTTAAACATGCATCGCTTGCTGGACGCCATTTAAAAAAGATTCTATATTCAACAGTTTGATCATACAGACACTTTACATAAACAAATAGGTGCAGTTTAAAGCGTCTGGGGTGCTGCTGTAAAGTTAGTCTGTTTCCCTGACCAAATTTACTAATATGAAACCCGGATCCATATCAAACACGGATGAACCAATTATCCAGGCTTTTTGGCAACGACAATTTTTCTGTAGTTTTTGCTTGTATGCAGTAAGTCCATATTTTAAGGGTAACTTTCGTAAGACTTACGGCAAAATCGTAAGAGATGGCAGGTCTGTATGTGTGCAGTTGAAGGGTTGGGTTCATGAAGATGCTGCTGCAGTATATTAAAGAGTTATCTCAAGAAACAGTTTAATAATTTTTTTTTTTAAATGTAAGTTTCAATGCATTTTCTGATGCAATTTTTGAATGATTTAAAAGGTCTCCCATAGTTTATGACTCAGAAAAAAATTAGGTGTCCCAAATCATACAGTGCACAAAAAAATTACTTAAAAAATTAATTTATGGTGTCCCAACAAACACAGTAAGTATGGTAAATATTTCTTTTCCTTTAAAGAACATATGCATTATGTAATAAATAACTATACTTTTTCCTATACAATTTTACTGGTGCAGACTTTTTGTTATTACATATATGTAACTTCATAATTCTCTAACATTATAGGAAAATCAAAACCAAAAAATAACAATATAATCAGTTTTGTAAGTTCATTCACCAAGTTCTTGTAAAAACTAAACAAAACAAAACCAAGAAAATGACTATAAATTCAAGAGCTCAGGTACTGAATGCAGGTTTTGATAAATAGATATATATCTCCCTCTCTTTCTCATGTCAATTTCCTTTACAAATGACTTTTGAGAGAGTACCTCAAAGACACCACCCTCACACCTCCAAAACTTAAAATGGTTGGTCAAGTAAAGTTTGTCACAGTTCTGACTCTTGGTGGTGCAGTGTATAACCCAACATAACAAAAGGCTTTGTACATGACAGGCTCATTGAGTGCTAATTTTTATCATGAAATGTACCTAGAGTGCTAACTGCTATCAAGAAATGTGCCTGGAGTGCTAATTATTTATCATAAAATGCTCCTTGAGTGCTAATATTTATCATGATATGTGCCTTAAGTACTAATTTTCATCATGAAAAGTGCCTGGAGTGCTCATCTTTATCATAAAATGTGCCTAGAGTTCTAATTGTCATCATGAAATGTGCCTGGAGTGCTAACATTTATCACGATATGTTCATAGAGTGCTAATTTTCATCATGATATGATCCTGGAGTGCTAATTTTCATCACAAAATGTGCCTGGAGTGCTAATTTTTATCATGGTATGTGCCTGGAGAGCTAATTTTTATGTGAATAACTTTTCATGATCTTGACTTGTAACAATTTGCTCTAGCAATAAACATACAAAGTGTTTCACTGTCAAGAATATCCCAGTATTACAAGCTAGAATATAAATCTGTTAACTTGTCATCTCACCTGCAATGATATGACAGCAGTCATGGTAACACATGACTAAACAAATCCTTTGACCATGACCTCTGAACTTTTTAATACTGTATTCCTCTGCCAATGTTATAAATATGATAACAATACATGTATGAAAACAGAAGATATAGCCTCTGCACATACAGAACTTAACAATTCATTCCACACCCCCAATAAACAACAATTCACTCTCTATCACCTTTAACATGTGGATCTATCATCCCTATGGAAGTAATATGTACACAGGCAGGTTTGGTTGAGAAGTAATGACTACCCATTGACACATAATACAAATCCTCACCCCAATACATGAAACCAAACAATGTAACCTTGATCACTGACCTTCACAACAGTAGTTATATTTATATCCCATGGAAATATTTTCTACTTTGTCCAATGCCATTTCATCGATGGCAATAAAAGATAGTATTGCCTGATCTAAAAACTTTAACCACTGACCACCTACAACTGCTCCCTGTGACCCTGACCTTTGAGCTCCTTGGCTGTCAATCACTAGGGATTTCTTTCCTCCCTGAAAGTCTGATGATAAACCCCTGATGAAAACAGACATTGCCCTTCAAAAGAAGTAAATGTTGACACCAGATGGACAGCCAGACAGATGGAAAGACAGACAATGCACCTGCTTCATCTCACCTTCACTGCAGGTGAGACAAAATGGAAAATGATGCAATATTCAAATTTAACAAGCATGCAAATCCATGACCTAAATGACTAAAGATTCATTCAAATATATTCAGTGGTTTAAATGTTGTACCTGCACATAGAAACAGAACACTGATTTATATTAATCACTTCCTGTGACCTTCAGCTTGATGTGACACTGTATACAGTTATAGTTTCATTAAAATATCCTTGGTGGTTTGGTTCAAACATGTTATACTCCAAACAAGAGTAAAAGTCAAAGAATTACATTTTCCCTTGCTGTGAAGTTGAACATTAGGCAGACGGCATAACTATCGTATGGAAAAAGCCATATAGCCTACTCAAGACAGGCATGAAAACTCCATACATACTATTCTTTGGAAAGTCAATACATCAATCATCTTTATAAACATTATCATCATCATTGCCATTATCACATTTAATTAATGTAGTTTTTGCCATCTTCATCAATGCCATTAACATATTCACAGCAATTTCATCATAATGGTTTTCATCTACATTAACATTTACCTCCCCTGCAAAAAAATCAAACTTCTGTAGACTTACAACTGGTAGGAATACCTGTAACACATATGAAGACACAGTTATAAAAATATCACTTTTTCTCCACATATATTTTTGCCTTCAGTCAAACTGGCTACTTAACTTAAGTTTTTCATGTGATTGGTATCTTCCATTAATACTGAAGGATGACTCAAAAGATTGCAGACAGTGATTTCAAGGGAAGCAATTATATAAACATAGGACAACATATGAAAACTATTTATGTTGTCAGCATTGTTATATCAAAAAGACCATTTTATTGCTAGAAAATATATCAGCATCAACACCCACAGTAGCATTATATGAGAACTGCAACACTGCATTGCCCAACATCCTACCTGATTAGCTCCATGATCAAAGTTATCAGGTAGGAACAAAACTTGTTTGACAGCTGTGACTTTGTTTGGCATCTCCACAATACGCATTAGTTTTTTTGTGTCTAGAGCAAAAAGATGGATGAATCTTGATCTACCTGCTGCTGCAAGGACTCTGCCATCCCTGGAAAAAATGCAACATATAAATATTTAGAAAAGGCTATCTTCATACTGAGTAATAAAAACTGTAACAGTATTAAGCAAGGATTTCCAAAATATATGTTAAACATTTTCCCCCATGTGAGACAGAGATGTGAATTCATTATGTTTTCGCTTATTTTATTTCACTTTTGAGTTCTTGGTTCATAAGAACAAGTGATTTTAAAGATTTAAAGAATATATTTTTGTGTTTTAAGCCACTATGATGACACAGTCTTGTTGGAACATCCCTAAGTATGTTGCTATCTCACTTATAATGCATAGCTGCAAGGGATGTCCCTAAGTATATGGCTCTCTTACACACTTATAACGTACAGCAGTGAGAGAGATGTCCCTAAAAACAGTAGTCCCCCTCTTGAACAGCCCATCTGACCAGTGGCCACACGCTCCTTATGGCCAGAATCCGTCGGCACCGACGAGTTTGTGTTCAAAAGTACCCCTCACGAAAGGCCACCCTGCTAACACGACCAGCGGCCAGCATATTAGTGCAAAAATATAAAATTTACCCCTCACAAGCGGCCGCATTTCATTTTGTAATATGTATCCAGAACCAGTATTTTATTCATAAGGTGTGTTAAGTAATCCGATTTCTGTTTCCCGATATCAGGTTTTCGTTACTGACAGAAGTGTTGACTAAAGTACATGTACCACCAAGGTTAATATTACATCATTTACCCCTCATGAGAAGCCACATTTATCCCATAAAGCTGAGTAGAACTAAAATTTTATTCCATACAAAAAGGTAAGTACACGTAATCCGATTAGCCTTACTGCTGTGTTATCATGAGATGTCCAGTTTAGTCACTCTGATAATTGTTAAGATTACAATTATTGAACAGTAGTAACAGCTGAGAAGTGGCGGTATTGATGTACAATACACAAGTCAGCGGGAAAATGGTTTGATATCCGTTATGGCTTCCTTTAGTAAGGTGCTGAGCTTGTTCACTTTCATAATTAGTGGCTATCACTACTGAAAATAATTGCCAAGTTTACAATTCCTAATGGCCGTGAGGTGCTATTGTTCAGGTTAAATCTGCGTACATATCGAAGCCATTTTGGCTTCTCTCTTTTAGTGTAAAGAAATGTAAAACCAATAGGGTACCAGACTGCGACTAATGAATCACGTGACGAGATTGCGGCCTTTAAAAACACATGGCATTTTGTTTAAATGCAGAAAAATTGTTTTATCAGTCTTGTAGTTGGCAACATTGATGATTACAACCGGACGTAATTGTCAAAATCATAACAGGGTCAGCATAGGCTAAAAATAGATTTTGTGCAGACACAGGCACACACAGAGAAATTAACCTTGAACAAAACAGGATACCAGACAAAGACCGAAAAATCACGTGACAACACATTTATTGCTTCCTTTACGAAGAAGGCATTTCGTCCGCTCTACAAAAGTTTCGTCTGCATAATTAAATCGCATACAGTTAGCAACATCCGAATAAATCATTATCAAACATTAACATGTCATCACAGACTATTATTTTAGAAAAAAATCAGTTATTCTACTCTATGATATTGGGTGCGGTGGGGAGGGGGGACTTGCCGAACAATTTTAGGTAGAAAAGACATGAATAAAACAATTTTATGTTGAAAAGACTTGAATAAACAACATCGTAACCGACAAGGAGGTTATTCAGCAGTAGTGGGAAAATGGAGCAAATGGAAAGAGAATTATGTATGTACCAAAATTTAAATGACGTTCTTGAATGGTTTTGCAATGTGCATGACAACAACACAACGCTCACATAACACGCTTATGCCAAGAAAAAGAACTATCAATGCATATTCAGTTGAAATAAGTCTATTATTATATAAAGAGGAACCTTTTAATAATTAATGTTACTTTTAAACGAAGATATTAAATGCTTTGAAGAATGTAGCTTTCTTACTACATATATTACATATACTTCTCACAAAACATTAGCCCCCCTCTGGAAAGGCCACCCGTCTTATAAGGCCACTTTCCCGGTGCAGAAGGGGTGGCCGTATAAGAGGGGGACTACTGTATATACTTCTCTCACTTATAACACACAGTCTGAGGGATGTCAATAAATATACGGCTGTCTCACGTATAATGCATAGCTTTGAAGGATGTCCCTGAATATATGGATCTCTCACTTATAATACATAGCTCTGAGGATCTCTCATTTATAATGCATAGCTAAGAGGGATATACCTGAGTACAGTAGAGCTTTGAGAGATGTCAATAAATATATGGCTCCCTCACTTATAACGCATAGCCTTAAGGAAGTACAAGGTTCTCACACTTATAACACATACCTCTGAGGGATATCCCTAAGTATGTGACTCTGTCACTCACTTACAACGCATAGCTTTGAGGGATGTCCCTCGGTATGTGGCTCTCTCACTTACAACACATAGCTTTCAGGGATGTCAATAAAAATATGGCTCTCTCACTCATAATGCATAGCTTTGAGGGATGTCCCTAAGTATATGGCTCTCTCACTTGTTATGCATAGCTTTGAGGGATGTCCCTGAGTATATGGCTCTTTCACTTATAATGCACAGCTTTGAGGGATGTCCCTATGTGGCTCTCTCACTTTACTGCATATCTTTGAGGAATGTCCCTATGTATATGGCTCTCTCATTTATAACACAAAGCTTTGAGGGATGTCCCTGAGTATATGGCTCTCTCATTTATAACACAAAGCTTTGAGGGATGTCCCTATGTATGTGGCTCTCTCACTTATAACACATAGCTTTGAGGGATGTCCCTGAGTATATGGCTCTCTCACTTATAATGCAGAGCTTTGAGGGATGTCCACAAGTATATGGCTCTCTCACTTATAATGCATAGCTTTGAGGGATGTCCACAAGTATATGGCTCTCTCACTTATAACACATAGCTTTGAGGGATGTCCCTGAGTATATGGCTCTCTCACTTATAATGCAGAGCTTTGAGGGATGTCCACAAGTATATGGCTCTCTCACTTATAATGCATAGCTTTGAGGGATGTCCACAAGTATATGGCTCTCTCACTTATAACACATAGCTTTGAGGGATGTCCCTGAGTATATGGCTCTCTCACTTATAATGCATAGCTTTGTGGGATGTCCCTGAGTATATGACTCTCTCACTTGTAATGCATAGCTCTGTGGGATGTCCCTGAGTATATGACTCTCTCACTTATAATGCATAGCTTTGTGGGATGTCCCTGAGTATATGGCTCTCTCACTTGTAATGCATAGCTTTGTGGGATGTCCCTGAGTATATGACTCTCTCACTTATATTGCATAGCTTTGAGGGATGTCCATAAGTATATGGCTCTCTCACATGTAATGCATAGCTTTGAGGGATGTCCCTGAGTAAATGGCTCTCTCACTTGTAATGCATAGCTTTGAGGGATGTCCATAAGTATATGGCTCTCTCACATGTAATGCATAGCTTTGAGGGATGTCCCTGACTATATGGCTCTCTCACTTGTAATGCATAACTTTGAGGGATGTCCCTGAGTATATGACTCTCTCACTTATAACACATAGCTTTGAGGGATGTCCCTGAGTATATGGCTCTCTCACTTGTAATGCATAGCTTTGAGGGATGTCCATAAGTATATGGCTCTCTCACTTGTAATGCATAGCTTTGAGGGATGTCCCTGAGTATATGGCTCTCTCACTTATAATGCATAGCTTTGAGGGATGTCCACAAGTATATGGCTCTCTCACTTATAACACATAGCTTTGAGGGATGTCCCTGAGTATATGGCTCTCTCACTTATAATGCATAGCTTTGTGGGATGTCCCTGAGTATATGACTCTCTCACTTGTAATGCATAGCTCTGTGGGATGTCCCTGAGTATATGACTCTCTCACTTATAATGCATAGCTTTGTGGGATGTCCCTGAGTATATGGCTCTCTCACTTGTAATGCATAGCTTTGTGGGATGTCCCTGAGTATATGACTCTCTCACTTATATTGCATAGCTTTGAGGGATGTCCATAAGTATATGGCTCTCTCACATGTAATGCATAGCTTTGAGGGATGTCCCTGAGTAAATGGCTCTCTCACTTGTAATGCATAGCTTTGAGGGATGTCCATAAGTATATGGCTCTCTCACATGTAATGCATAGCTTTGAGGGATGTCCCTGACTATATGGCTCTCTCACTTGTAATGCATAACTTTGAGGGATGTCCCTGAGTATATGACTCTCTCACTTATAACACATAGCTTTGAGGGATGTCCCTGAGTATATGGCTCTCTCACTTGTAATGCATAACTTTGAGGGATGTCCATAAGTATATGGCTCTCTCACTTGTAATGCATAGCTTTGAGGGATGTCCCTGAGTATATGGCTCTCTCACTTATAATGCATAGCTTTGAGGGATGTCCACAAGTATATGGCTCTCTCACTTATAACACATAGCTTTGAGGGATGTCCCTGAGTATATGGCTCTCTCACTTATAATGCATAGCTTTGTGGGATGTCCCTGAGTATATGACTCTCTCACTTGTAATGCATAGCTCTATGGGATGTCCCTGAGTATATGACTCTCTCACTTATAATGCATAGCTTTGTGGGATGTCCCTGAGTATATGGCTCTCTCACTTATAATGCATAGCTTTGTGGGATGTCCCTGAGTATATGACTCTCTCACTTGTAATGCATAGCTCTGTGGGATGTCCCTGAGTATATGACTCTCTCACTTATAATGCATAGCTTTGTGGGATGTCCCTGAGTATATGGCTCTCTCACTTATAATGCATAGCTTTGTGGGATGTCCCTGAGTATATGACTCTCTCACTTGTAATGCATAGCTCTGTGGGATGTCCCTGAGTATATGACTCTCTCACTTATAATGCATAGCTTTGTGGGATGTCCCTGAGTATATGGCTCTCTCACT
>JAECUM010020943.1:0-22416 GCA_016617855.1 Megalonaias nervosa
ATATATATATATATATATATATATTCCATTTTTCAGTGGTGCATTGAAGCAAGCTGTGTCCCAAAGGTACTATGTGTCTGAATCCAAATGGAAAAAGTACTTTGTCAGCCTGTTTCCTCTCATAAAGACTTAGGTTGGAAACTTGCTCAGACCGGACAGGATGAGCATCCAGTCTGCTTATTTTACGCCAATTAATTGTCCGCGATATGACCTTTCAAGAGCTTTTATTTTAATAGTAAACAGATATGGAAAATATGCCTGAGAAGTTGTTTTCTTATTATTATGGGATGATGATGATGACAACGACAAAGGTGATGTCGGTGATGACTATAACTATTACACACTTATTGTTTTGAAACTTACGAACTAAAATTATTCCCAGCTCATTCGATAAATCAAGATGACCATTCCTGAAAGCAGTGGTTGTAGACCAAACTTCAGCATGCCGCACCTAGCCATATATGAAATAAGAAATGGTGATTGGCTTCCAATGTTGACTATAGCTAGAAACACTGACCTTGCATTTGCGCCCACAACAACTCATATGAAGCTTCACTTATGAATTAAATATATTTTTAATAAATACTACTGTCCAATGTACAAACCAATTGAATGATATCAATTGGTACTATATTCTTCAATTTTCAAGAATAACTGAATATATATGTTGTTTATATCTTTGAGCACATTTGACAAATTGGTGATGTAACATCTTGTATCTCGCACATTCATTCTATTTTGTTGGATATCGATATCACACCGTCTTGGTGGTATCGGACAGCAATTTAAAGAAGAAATAAAACAGTAACAACATGCAATGCAGAAGTATGTTCCCTGTGACTTATACATTCCAAATGATAACATAAACACTATTATTTCTTGAGCAAATTTAATTATTATGATACATGTCTTATTTTAAATATGTTTATTTTACGTTAGCTCTCTAGGAAAAGAAAACTGTCGTTTTCACACATTACGTAAATTGAAAGAGTTTAAGATCGGCAAGGATGTAAAGGCCATGTAAATATCTTGGAATATTTAATTAGTAGAATTGTTGCTGATGAAAGGGCAAATACCAAATGAGATACAAAACTCTGGCGTAATTCTTTTAGCAGCCCATCAATCAAGTGAAAATAATATAAAAACTATTTTCTCAGAATAATCAACCTTAGCTTATACTCAAATCTGCAATTATGTGCGACCTACATTTTAAGTACAGTGGTGATCCTCTGATCAAGTTAAATCGATTACTGTAACCATTTTAGTCCAATTACAGAGAGAAATGTATCATATTAAGGCGCAAATATTCATGTGGAATTGTTGCTTAAACAAGATCAATAAATCTCATAAGTTACCGATTTTCAGTTGCAACAATTAAAAAAAATCTTGTCAATCAAGCCTCTTCTTTCTAATAAACTAATGTAATGGAAACAATGTAAAACTATCAGATGTAAATAAATTCAGCTGTGTGAAAGCCACATGTAATTAACTCTGGTCACGTTCCGCACTATCTTATGATTATCCGTCTTGTTAAAATTGACATACGTTTTATATGCTAAATTTCCAATTATATTTTGTATTATCTTCGTCTAAGTTATATTTCGTTTTCCTTCTTGGCCTCTATTAACTTTCTTTTTTAAATTACTGAAAATGTTATTTCAGTTGTCATTTGTCTTTACGGCCAAGTGTAATGGGTGGAGTTTGTTCGCTTTCAAGGCAGACTCAAACAAATAAGTGATTGGTCTTTACAGTTGAGCTAACTTCGCAACTATAGGGATAATAATTAAGTCTGTATCCTTAACACTTACACATATATCACTTTGTATTAATCGATAATAATTAAGTCTGCATCCTTAACGCTTGCACATATATCACTTTGTATTTTCTTAACAATGGCAAGATATACTTTGGGGCATTTTCTCCAGATAAATCAACCTTACCAGGGTACCAGTTCAACATACAACGATCATCTTTCCCGGTTGGAACTTACACCTCCCGAGACAAAAGTAAACTCCTATACATGTACAAATAAAATCCATGTAAACGTTAAAAACACTGATAAAAAATTCCGAAAATTTAAAAGGAAACCTCCATGCCGATACTACTGGAAATAATGTAATTTTCAAGTAACAAGTGCGCTATCAAAATTTCCTACAGTATCAGACAAATATAAATGTGTTTCTTCAAGCAAAATGCGAAATTAGTAAAGTAAGTCTAACTAGTAATTCTGCATAAACTATATTACGTTTGGAAGCCAATATTTGGAAGTGTAAATGAAATAGCAGATCTAATGAGCAAGATGAATCTGTAATATGCAGTAAATGCCAACTGTGTGTACACGACATAGCACATTATTTGTAAATAAATTAAGAAATGTATACCACAACTTCCATTTAGACAAATCGGGCCTCTTCTGTGGACTCAAATCTCCTGACCCAAAAAATTAAATGCACATAATATGAATCTTTTCAGATAATGAGAATATTTGTGTTCCTTTTGAGCAATGTCTGGCCAATTCCTAACTTTAACAATGTAATAGTTTTACTATCTGCTGGAGGAATCAGACAGACTTTAAATGAGCCAAAACTTTGATACGTATCCTCATTGTGGCTAGTTAAGAAGTAATGTATACTTGTATCACTAGTTTGTACTGATTGTACTCCAACTTAGAGGATTTTGATTTCAACGTCTCTTGGACAGTATCTAAATAGGGACCCGTTCTTACTGTATGAAAGGTGTAAAGAAACTTCTTCGAGCAAATTTCGAGAAATTCGCAATAGGAGAAAACTGGTCGAGTACAACACATGCCGTCAGAAGATGACATCATACCTAATCAGTTAGGCCATTACGTACCATCTTAGGAGTTTTGACATGGACCAGTTATCTCTAGGGGATTTATCCATCCACGATGGAGGTCCTGACGAATTTCGTCAAGGTGGAAACGACCAAATAAGGGGTGTCTGATGGGTATCGGGTATGACAACCACGCAAATGTTAATAGATTGTATCACTAGTTGATACTGATTGTTCTCCAACTTAGAGGATTTTTATTTCAACGTCTCTCAGACATTATCTAATTAGGGACCCGTTCTAACAGTAATCAAGGTTTGAAGAAAATTCGTAGAGCCAATTTCGAGAAACTAGCGGCTAGATAAAGGAAGTCGAGCAGAACACATGCTGTAAGATTATATCTTACGTTGACATTTGGGCCATTACGTAACCTTTTCAATGAGTTTTGATATGGAACCTTCTTTGATATTTTACTTCTAAGGGATAGCGACCACTAACGAAGGAAGTCCTGATGTATTTCGTTGAGAGGAAACAGCGTAATAAAGGGAGCCCTATATGTCCCGTGTATGAAATACACGCAAATGTTAATAGACTGTATCACTAGTTTGTACTAAGAGTACTGCAACTTAGATGATTTTGATTTCAACGTCTCTTGGTTGGTATTTAAACGGGGACCCGTTCCAACAGCAGGAAAAGTTTGAAGAAATTTCATCCAGCCGATTTAGATAAATTTTCGGCTAGATAGGGGAAGTTGAGTACAACGCTTGCTGTCAGAAGATGAGATCATTCATATATTGCTGGGTCATTACGTCCCCTCTTGAGCATTTTGATATGGACCTTTCTTTGATATTTGAGCTCTAGGGGATAGAGTCTATCCACGAAGAGAGTCTTGACGAATTCGTCACGAGATAGGAATGAAATAAGGGCCGAACGGTAAGTACTGGGTATGAAAAACACGCAAATTGATTGTATCACTAGTTTGTATTGATTGTGCTCGAACTTAGAGGATTTTGATTTCAACGCTTCTTGGACAGTATTACATTAACGACCCGTTCTAACAGTTGGAAAGTTTTAAAGAAAATTCGTCGAGCCGATTTCGAGAAATTAGCGGCTAGATAAAAGAAGTCGAGCAGAACACATGCCTTAAGATTACATCGTACGTTTACTATTGGGCCATTACGTCACCTCTTTGCATTGTTTTGACATGGACCCTTCTTTGATATTCTGTATGTAGGGGATAGAGTCCACCTACGAAGAATATGTTGACGTGTTTCGTCAAGAGGAAACAGCGAAATAAATGGCGCCTTGTGTGTACCGGGTATGAAAAACAAGCAAATATTAATAGATGGTTTCTATGGTTTTTACTAATTGTACTCCAGCTCAGAGGATTTTGATTTCAACTGCTCCTGGATAGCGTTTAATTAGTGATCCGTTCTAAAAGTAGTAAAAATTAGAAGAAAATTCGTCGAGCCAGTTTCGAGAAATTCGCGACTAGATGAAGGAGGTCGAGTACAATATATGCCGTAAGAAGATGATATCTGACGTATTCAGTTGGGCTATTACTTCCCCTCTTAAGAGCTTTGATATGGGTCCTTTCTTTGATATGTTATCTCTAGGGGATAGAGTCCTGACGAATTTCATCGAGAGGAAACATGGAAATAAGAGGCGTCCTATGGGTACTGAGTATGAAAAAAACCTCAAATCTTAATATATTTGTATCTGTAGTTTGTACTAATTGAGTTTCTAGTTAAAGGATTTTTGTTGCAACGCCTCTATGACATTATATGTTAGGGACTCGTTCTTTCAGTACGAAAAATCTGAAGAAAATTCGTCGAGCCCATTTCGATAAATTCGCGGCTAGATGAAAGAATTCGGTGATAACACATACCGTAAGAAGATTATATCTTATGAACACAGTTGGGTAATTACGCCCCTCTTTTGAGTTTTGATATGGACCCTTCTATAATATTCTATCTCTAGGGGATAGAATACATCTACGAGGGAAGTCCTGACGAATTTCGTCGAGAGGAGTCAGCGATATATATATATACGAACAGGTATGAAAAAACGCAAACGTTAATTGATTGTATCAATAGTTTAATAATTGTACTCTAATTTAGAGGATTTTGATTTCAGCGTCTCTTGTACAGCATCTAAATAGGAACCCGATCCAAAAGTATGAAATGTTTGAAAAAAAGTCTTCGAGCCGATTTCGAGATTTCGTGGCTAGAGACAGGAGTTCGAGTGATATGTTGTCTCTCGAGGATAAAATCCACCAAAGAAGGAAGTCCTGACGAACTTCGTCGACAAGAAACAGTGATATAAGTGTCGAGTATGAACAACACGAACATGTTAATAGATTGTTTCAATAATTTGCATTAATTGTACTCCTACTTAGAGGATTTTGATTTCAGCGTCTCTTGGACGGTATCCAAATAGGTACCCGTCCTAGCAATATGAAAATTTTCACAAAGATTCCTCGAGCCGATTTCGAGATATCATCGGCTAGGTGAATGAGGTCTGGTTCAATACATGCCGTAAGAAGATTATACCTTACGTTTACATTTGGCCAATGCGTCCACCCATTCTAGAGTTTTGACATAGAACGTTCCTTGATACTGTATCTCTACTGTATAGATCCCACCCAAGAAGGAAGACTAGTAGAATTTTGTCGACAGTAATCAGCGAAATAAGGGGTGTGTTATGGGTACAGGGTATGAAAAACAAGCAAATGTTCATAAATTGTATCAATAGATTTCAACATCTCTTGGACATTACGAAAGTAGTGATCCGTTCTAACAGAAGGAAACATTAGAAGAAACTTTTTCCAGCCTATTTCTAAAAAATCGCGGCTAGATAAAGCAGTTAGAGTTCTACACATGCTGTAGGATTATATCTTACGTTTCCATTTGAGCCATTATGTCGCCTATTTATTCAGATTTTACATGGACCGTTCTTTGATATTTTAACCCTAGGGTATAAAGTCCACTAACGAAATACGTCCTGGCATTTCGTAGAGAGAAAACAGCGAAATAAGGCGCAATAAGAAAATTTTCAAAAAATATTCGTCTAGACGACTTTGAGAAATTCGCGGTTAGATAAAGAGGTTCGGGTCTAACGCATGCCGTACGAACGCATGCCGTAAGAAGATTAAATCTTACGTATAATGTTGGGACATTACCTCCCGTCCTTAAAGAGGTTCGGCATGGGACCTTCAATGACATTTCGTCTCTATTGGACTTAGGAAGAATGTCCTGACGAATGCCAACGAGAGGAATCATCGAAATAAGAGGCACCCTAAGGGTACCGGGTATGAAATACACGAATTATAGATTGATTTGAACCATAATAAATTATAATTTGTACTAATTCAACACAAACTTAGAGGGTTTTGATTTAAACCCCTCCTGGAAAGTATCTAGCTAGGTATATGTTCCAGCAGTAGAGAAGTTTGAAGAAAATTCGTCGAGCCGATTTGGAGAAACTCGCTGCTATATAGAGGGGTTTGAGTACAACACACGTTGTACGAAGATTATATCTTGTGTACACCCATGGCTATTACGTCCCGTCTTAAAACAGTTTGACATGTACCTTTCTTTGAGAATTTATGTCAAGGGATAGAATCGACCCGCGAAGGGACACCCTATGGGTACCGGGTATGAAAAACACGCACAATTAGGATCGATTGGATCAATATTCCTACTAATATGACACATATTTAGAGGATTTTGATTCCAACACGTCGTCGGCGGTATCTAAATTTGTGTGTGTGTGTGTTCCAACAGTAGGAAAATTGTAAAGAAAATTCGTCGAGCCGATTTCGAAAAATTTTCGGCTAGATCAAGGGGTTTGGGTACACTGTATGCCGTTATGTATATCTTACCTATACAGTTGATAGATTATATACCATTATATACCCTCTTGAAGGAGTTTAGAAATGGATCCTTCTTTGACATTTTATCACTAGGGAATATAATCGACCCGTGAAGGCCGTTCTGACGAATTTCGTCTACGAAAATAATGGAGGTACCCTATGGGTACTGGGTATGAAAAACATGCACAATGTGGATCGATTGGATCAATCATTTTTAATTTGACAACTACTTAGATGAATTTGTTTTCAACGCTTCGTCGGCGGTATCTAGATTTGTGTGTGTTCCAACAGTAGGAAAATGCTAAGGAAAATTAGTCGAGCCGATTGGCTGTATAACGGGTTTGGGTACACTGTATGCCGTAAGAAGATTATATCTTACGTATACAGTTGGGACATTACGTTCTCTCTTTAAAGAGTTTTGAAATGGACACTTCCTTAAGATTTTATCTCTGTTGGATAGAGGCGACCAACGAAGGAAGTCCTGACGAATTTCATCGACAAGAATCAGCGAAATAAAGGGGTCCCTATGGTTACTGGGTATGACAACACATTCACAATGTGGACCGATTGGTTCAATATTTTACTATTTGAACCCCTTCTAAGAGGATTTTGATTTCAACGCTTCTTCAGCGATATCTAACCCGGTATCGTTTCCAACAGAAGGAAAACTTTAAAGAAAATTCGTAGAGCCGATTTCGAGATAAAGAAGTTGGGTATCACACATGCCGTACAGATATCATATCTTACGTGTAAAGTTGAGATATTAGTACCCTCCTAAAGAGTTTTGACATTTACCCTCTTTTGACATTTTATATCGAGGTGATAGAGGCGATCCACGAAGTAATTTTCGTTTCATAAAAGCTAATTTTAGTTTCGTTAACGTTTGTGTTTAATTTTAAATGTTAGCGGACGTTGTAGTGCCGTCTAGCATCTTAGTTTGGGTCACGTGATTCTGCCTGGATATATATACGTACCAACTGTTGCTGCGATGGTGGTGTGTTATGAATCGGTATTGTGTAAAGATGTCCCCTTGCAAGTGAAGCTGTATAACCATCCGCCGGAGCAAGCACATTTGGTCGTAGTTCGCCGAACAGGAAAAGGCCAGGCTGGTGAATTTAAAAAGTGTAGGGACAAGGACTTTCATCCACCATGATAAAGGCGCTACAAGGCTCGTCAAGAAACGCGGAAATCTTGCGACAATACACATTTTTACTGATGATATCTCTTGTCTCATCATTTCTCACTGTTCGTCTCTCTGTGTATCGATCTTGATACAGTAACGACGCGCGACCGCGACTTTGCCCGCGACACAGTCAGTTACACAGTCGGCGACCCTGCGTCCAAGTCAGCGACACAGTCGACAACTCTGCGACTCACTCGAGGACCCAGTCGGCGACTCTGCTACTGTTACGACCATGTAGTTTAATTACATGTGTGTTAAAATTTGAATTCTTTTTATTTCATTTGTATATCATTAAATATAATTATTATTGTGATGATGATTATGTTCGCAGGGTCTACATTTTGATAGAAACATCGTGTTTATTTAGAACGTAAATGTGACTCGCGTGAGCACGATTTTTGCATGTCGATTCAAGTAAACAGTCGGCAAAAGCTATGTAAATGATTGGTTGTGACTACGGTCATTTCTAATAATACTTGTTGACATTCTATACTACGATGGCGAGATTTCGAAATCGCCATGTGTTCTTCGTGCGTATACATGAAATGACGTTTTAGTTCGCCTTAAATACTCAGGTACCTGCGAAATAGTCACAGAGAGTCATATTTTAACACCTTAGAGAGTCACATTTTAACATCTTATAGAGTTTCTAATACCTTGAGAAGAAGGTATTCTTTTGTGCTGGAAAGAGTCGTTCGTTCGTACGTCTGTAGAACGACTGTAGAACAACATGTGTTTTGGTACTGATGATAGCTGCACTTCATCTATCTTTTAAATAATAATTATTTTCCCTGGAGAACTATACAACCGGCTTTGGACAAAGATATTTAGTGAAATTAATTCTAAATTGGAACAGAACAGTACAAATTGTGATTCACAGTGAAAGTTCTGGACATTTGTGTAAAACCTTCGTCTAACGTCATCATCCGCCATCTTGGAAAGGAATTGAGATTCAGACTACTTCATTTAGAACTGTTTATTTATAGGACTTATGTGTTTTTCACAATTTTA
Organism: Megalonaias nervosa; assembly: GCA_016617855.1. Lineage (NCBI taxonomy): Eukaryota > Metazoa > Mollusca > Bivalvia > Unionida > Unionidae > Megalonaias > Megalonaias nervosa. The sequence goes on from JAECUM010020943.1 coordinate 8,859, forward strand.
GGAAAAGTTTTGGATTTTCTTCGCAAATCGTAAGTCCTATTTCATATTTTCACCTTTTCACTGTGTTTTCTAGGGAAATAAATTATTTTTGTTAAAATTTACAAAGCTTGTTGTCGTCACTCTTTTCTTTATGTTACTTTAAATGAACCGATACGTAACACTACCAAGTCAGCGACACAATGGTCGACTCTACAACCCAAATTTTAGACCCAGTCGGCGACTCTGCGACCAAGCTGGCGGCGAACCTTTCGGTGACTCTTCGACATATTCATCGATACAATCGGCGTCTCTGCGACCCAGTCGGCGACTCTGGGACCAAATCTGAGACCCAGTCGGCGACTCTGCGACACAGTCAGCAACACAGTCGACGACTCTGCGATCCAGGAGGCTTCTTTGAGACCCAGTCAAAAGGACGCCCAGTCGACGACTCTGCGACTCACAGACGGCCCAGTCGGCGATTCTGCGACTCACTCAGCGACCCAGTCGGCGACTCGGCCACACAGTCAGCAACGCAGTCGACGATTCTGAGACTCACTCGGAGACCCAATCGGCGACTCGGCGACCACGTCGGCGACTCAGCGACCCTGTCAGCCACACAGTCTGTGACTCAGCGACCCAGTCGACGACTCCACGACCCAGTCGGCGCTCTGCGACCAAGGCAGCGACTCAGTCAGTGACCTTGCGATCCAGTCTACGACGCACTCTCCGACCACACGACACCCAGTCAGCGACTCAGCGATCCAGCGACTCAGTCGGCAACAAGAAGCCAGAAATAAGACGGTATTCCACTGGGGTAGAAATCTCTCACTCTGAAGCACCACTCCTCAGAGAGATTCAGCGGGGTATCACTCCAAATACAAAGACCTATCCTAAAGAACCCAAGATAGCTAGACTTGGTGCAGTGTAGCCAAGGGAGTTTCTGGTGCAATAATTTGACCCAATTAAAAACCTACTTAAATATATTCTATTTCAACGCCTCGTCGGCGGTTTCTAAGTAGATATGTGTTCCAACGGAAGGCAAAGTTTGGAGAAAATTCGATGAGCTGATTTCGAGACATTTTCGGCTATACAAAGGGGGTCGGGTAAAACACATGCTGTAAGTAGATTTTACATTACGTATACAGCTGGGAAATTGCGTACCCCCTTTAAAGACCTTTGACATGAATCATTCATTGATATTTTATCTCTAGGAGATAGAGTCCACCTACGAAGGAAGTCCTGACGAATTTCATGGAGACGAAACAGCGAAATAAGGAGCGCATTAGGGGATACCGGCTATGAAAAACACGCGTATGTTAATAATCTGTATCAATAGTTTGTACTCATGGAACCCTTACTTAAAGGATTTTGATTTCAACGCTTCTTATACAGTATCGAAATAAGGCCTCTGTCTAACAGCAGAAAATGTTTAAAGAAAATTCGTCAAGCCGATTTCGAGAAACTCGTGACTAAATCAAGGAAGTCGAGCAGAACACATACCGTACGATTATATCTTGTGTTTATATTTGGGCCGTTAAATCCACTCTTTACACAGTCTTGACTAAACGACTACCCCTGACCTCAGCAGGAGTGACAAAAATCTACGTCACAGAATTTTCGTCTACTGGCGGTTTCGGTGAACACAATGAGGTCATTCATGTCTATGGCGTCGTAATGATTTGTGCAATTCCATAGCTCAACATTTCTCCCGCGGCTCGCCAGAGCGCTTAGGAGGGTGTCGTCTGTGTCTCTGCGAGCGTCTGTAGCTGTCCACCGGCATGACCTACATGCCGTGATCCGATCTGTTTCAATTAACAGCTGCGCAGAAACAACGCCGTCTACATCAGCACACCAGGCATCAGGTCGTTGTCGAGCGCAATTAGTATCGCAATCTGCACGACAGAAATTTTCTAAACAGTGAGTAGTAGCCGATATCCGAAAGAGCCAAAAGTTTCCTGTTACGAATATGTAATTAATTGCTTGTGTGTTAGTTTTAAATTCTTTTTATTTTATTTCTGTTTCATTACATTTTATTGTAATGATTATTTTCACGGGATTTGATATTTTTTTTAAAAAAATCAGTCTGATTAGAACGCAAGAGTATGACTTAAGCACTATTGTTAGCTCACTTTGGTTCATAGATTTTGTAAACATCGAGTGAAAATGATTGGTTATTACCAAGTTCATGTTCGGCCTACGTGTTAGCTAAATTGTAAACAGCCTTTCTTTTTTATATGTTTCCAGCGTGAGAATTTTATTCTTAGATAGGGCCATTCGGGCCTACATGATAAATGGCATTTGTTTTACTGCGCTCTTCAAACTAGTGATCACGTAACCTGTCACGTGAGCCACCATGTGATCGAAAATCGCGGCTTAAAACAGACATTCTCTAGTAGATTTTTCAGTCGTATTCCTACACCTCAGAGCTCAACGTGTTTTATTGTTGAAGCCAGTTTGTTCTAAGTTGATCTACTTTTTGGAATTTAATAACTTATTCTCTAGAAAAATACACAAGTGCTTCTTTTTTATAAAATTTCTGGGACAAAAATATTCAGTGGAAATTTGTTCTGGAATTCTAAACGGGAACATTGTAAATTGTGATTCAACGAGAAACTGTTGCCTTCTGTACAACGACCTCATCTGACGTCATCGCCTTCCATATTGGAACTTCACAGAGTTTCGAACCTGGATTCAATTAGAACTGTTTAGTGATAGGACTTATATTTTTCAATTCTAGGATTAATTTTTGGAGTATATTCACAAACTGTAAGTCCTATTTCATATTTTTATCTTGTTTTCTAGGGAAATAAATTATTTTGTTAAAATTTACAAAGCTTGTTGACTTTACTATTTTCTTTTGTTACATTTGTACGAGTCTACACGTAACATTCCAATGGGTCACGAAGTTTTGCGAGTTGCCGAGGTTGAAAATGCCGACCTTTGTACACTTCGCCATGGCAGACGCGCCAGCTCGTTGCGCATGCAGACGCCGGAGAAGTGTTTTCGGAGCCGGAGCCGGTTAAAGTTGGAGAATGTGCTCGCCATCGCCCCAAGCCCTTGCCTCCAACGCTGCAGTTGATGGACTTTAGGGCCATCCCAGCTAAGGCGCCTAGTGGCGGCCTTGAAGGTAGCTAACTGTGCCGCGATCACCGCCGCCCTGGCAGCAATAGCCAAGGACGTGAGACGAGCAAGTAGGAGAATCGAAAAAGATACCGAATTATTTGCGATCGAAGACGGCACGGAAAATTGCTTTGCAGGCCACCCGTATGCGCATGTCCAGGGTGGCCCTCAACATTATTGGACGATAGAACTGGACCTCAGCCTGTCACCCCGGCCAACCTTCCAGGCTGCGAGTTTCTCCAATTGTTAGAGGGTGAGGACTTCAAAATGTCTTTTTGTAGGGCATCACATGCATGTATGTGCCATGGATGGACATCAAATCTTTCTTTACGGCGGGAGCTTGGAAAACCGTCTTTAGTTCTCCACCGCAGGACTGAAGATGTGATCTGCTTATCTTCTTTGTTATACATAGCATATATTGAGCTCCATATCTCTAGAAATCGACCCCAGAAATTTTCAATAAATCTATCCAGTGATGGAACGGATCCATAGACAGAAATTCTCCAAGAGGCGCTGAAATCAAACTTCTTGAAATACAGCATCTGCGGGTACAAAATATTGATACAATCGATAGCCAATGAACGTGTTTTATATTTCCTATACCTAGAAATTTGCCCCCCCCCCCATCCCATTTCACTGATTCCCTCACTTCGTCAAAATTTATTTCGTGGTTTCAACATATTCCCAGACACAGAAACTCAAGAAGAGCCATGCAAAACTCTTTATAGGAGTATTCAAGGGTCCTTGTGTATATATACGATTTAATCCTACACCTGTTTCGCTAAAGGGCTGTAACGCTTCAATACTACATGTATCCATAACGACCTTCCCAATAATCCCATTGTTCTCGATTAATGCTGTCAATAGATCTTGTAGGAGTCAAACATATCCATATGTACAATCTTTCAAAAGAAAGATCGATCACGAGGTCATTTAGGCGAGAACCGTAGGATCCAGATAAGGACAGAAGAGGAAATCTCCTAGTGGTCATCGTTATAACGACCGTGTATTGATCTCCGGATTTATCCAAATCGGCTCGAAAATTCTCCCTTAAAGTTTTCTACTGTTAAAACGGACCCCTACCTCGATACTATCAAGAGACGCCGAAATCAAAATCCTCTAAGTAGGGGTACAATTAGAACAAACTATTGAGATAATCAATGCTCAAGGTGTGTTTTTCATATCTGGTACCGAAAAAGCGCAACTTATTTTGCTGATTCCTCTCGAAGAAATTCGTTAGGACATCCATCGAAGGTAGACTCTATTCCACATATATAAAATGTCAAAGGGCACATGTCAAAGATGCTTAAAGAGGGGACGTATGTGACCAACTGTACACGTAAAAGATAATATTCACACTGCATGTTCTGTACCCAGGGACATTTATCTAGCCGTGAATTTCTAGAAAGAGGCTCAAAGAATTATTTTTCATGATTCCTATTGTTGCAACAGCTAGGTACTGTCCAAGAGGCGTTGAAATAAAACTCCTGTAAGTAGTGGCCAAATTACTACAAATTATGGATATGTTAGATGTACATTGAGCGTATTTTACAAACCAGGAACCCCCTAAGGAGCCCCTAATTTCGCTGTTTCGTCTGCACGAAATTCGGCAGGACTTCCTTCGTAGGTGGATTCTATCTCACAGAAATAAAATATCAATGAAGGGTTCATTATAAAGAGTGGACGTGATGGCCCAAATGTAAACGTACGATATAATCTTACGGCATGTGTTCTGCTCGACTTGCTTTATTTATTCACGAGTTTCTCGAAATCGGCTCGACGAATTTTCTTTAAACTTTTTCTGTTGTTAAAAAGGGGCCTTATGTCGATACTTTATAAGAGCACTGAAATCAAAATTCTCTAAGTAAGGGTTCCATGGGAACAAACTATGGATACAGTTGAGTAACATTTGCGTGTTTTTCATAGCCGGTACCCTAAGGCGCCCCTAATTTCGTTGTTTACACAACAAGGTCACAAGTAGATGGTTTCTCCTTATTACATTTGCTTAACGTTCGGTAGTATTTCATGCCTTGCAAATATACAACTCAAACACCACGTACTCGAAACTATTTTACCTATGCTACCTCTGGCCAGTCAAATCATTCTTTTAATCCTCATTTCGCCTGTAACCTTGGACCATATCTACCATCATAGGAACAATACAAGTCGTCTCCAGACAACGGAACCGTCCCTTCTCAATTACTCTGTTTTACAATTTACCAGTCACCCATCACAAATACTGCACATGGACTCATATAATCTTTCGATACAGTTAGGTTTTAATAGGGACTACTCAGCTCCAGGGCCACTTATGAGACTCTTACCTGAACTCACTATAAAATTAAAACATGCCATCCTGGAATCTCAACAAAACTGCAATCTGTGACGTTTGCCCCTACAAATTGGTTAATTAGTAGGGCTGAGGACACCGATTTCCCAAAATCAATCAAATGATCACTAAAATTTATGAAATCCTTAAAATGGAGAACTATATGCAAATGGCGGATACTCCAAAATTTATTACAATATCAAAGATGGGTCTGTGTAAAAACTGTATAAAGTTTGGACTTATTAGCCCAAATGTAAACCTAATATAATGTCTTACGTTGTGTGTTGTGCTCTACTAACGTTATCTTGCCAAGAATTTCTCGAAATTGGCTCGACGTTTTTCCTTCCACTTTTTCCTACTGTTATTTAGATAATATCCAAGAGGCGTTGTAATAAAAATCCTCTTAGTAGAGGTTCAATTAGTGCACAATTTTGATACAATCTATAACATTTTAGTGTTATTCATACCTGGTACGCATCGTTGTTACTTATCGACGTTATTCGTCAGGACTTCCTTTGTGGGTGGACTCTACCGCACAGAGATAAAATATCAGAGAAGGTCCATTGTCAGAACTCTTTAAAGAGGAAACATAGAGGCCCATCTGTATACTTAAGGTATAATCTTCTGATCGCATGAGTTGTGCCCGACCTCTTTCATCTAACCGCGAATTCGTCGAAATCGTCTCGACGAATTTTCGCTGATTCCTCTCGATGAGATTCGTCAGGACTTCTTTTGTGGCTCGACACTATCCCCAAGAGATAAAATGTCAGAGAAAGATCCATGTCAAAACTCGTTAAAGAGGAGAGGTATTGGCCCACCTGTATAAGTAAGATATACTCTCGCCTCCTCACTTTATGTAGCCCCAATTTCTGGAAATCGGTTAAACGAAATTTTTTTAATGACTTTGGCTTCTGTTGGAACAGATTCCTGAATAGAAACTGTCCATCAGACGTTTCAATCAACATCGTTTAGGTACGGGTTTAATTCGTACTAAGTATTCATAGATTTGATCCACACTGAGCGTGTTTCATACACCTACCCGTATGCTTGTTTACCCAGTTCAAAGGACAAAAATGATAACAGTCGATGTCAACTGAAGGCTTCCTAAAGCCATAGATACTTGAAATAATTCTTCTCTAAGCACATTATGAACACAAAAGAGAAATCTCCAATTTCACACTTGTATGGTTTTCTGTGGTTTCACGTTTACTTGAGTCATTAGTAAGCTTTTCGAATCCGAATACTATTAGTTTGCGCCATGCACAGCAGGACGTGACCCATACACCTAACACAACTAATTAATCCTATCTCAAATTACTAATTATGTATACCCACCAATATCCTAACACCTTCCTACACATAGTCCGGGATTTGTCTCCAGTCAGCTTTATATAGCTGGCACCAAAGAACGCTCTTATTTCTCTGACTGGATTAGAACAACACCAATGCATGCCCTGAAGGGCTTTTAATCTTCAATAAGTTATAACCAATTACTTATTGAACTGGGAATAAAGAATGAATAGCCAAATGGATTTTAATAAGAAATAAGTAACCAAATGTATGTAGAAATAGTTGAATCGGGAATAAGTAACTGGTTGCTTATTCCTTATTCAATCGGCAACTGGTTATTTATTCCTTATTCAATCGGGAATAAGGAATAAGTCACCAACTTGACGTCAATGTCTTGCTTACATATGATGGATCTTACCAAAGCGAAACCACGTAATTTGATACGTGAAATACATCTGTGTTATACGATGAGCATATTGCCAAAGTTGTTTCGAGAAAACAATCTTCTACAAAAATATTAATTTGAGCAGCATTCAGGTCTTCAGTTAGACGTCACGTTATATATTCAACTATCGTTTTTGTAGAAGCCATTGGTTCGCAGAAAAAATATATCTTTGGCATTTTCAAAACGATCTGAGCGTTATATCTATATAATTATTGTGAACTTCACGGGAATAAAATTCAGACGAATCTTAATTGGAATAAAGCGTCATATCGCACTTGCGACTTAATATCTGTAATTGTACGAAATAGTACTCATTCGACTAAAGGTTCCAGAGTTTTATATATATATATATATATATATATATATATATATATATATATATATATATATATATATATATATATATTAATCGTGAGAATGTAAAAGCTGATGATACTGATATACTACTGCAACTAACAGAACTTAATTATCTTTACCCCTCATAGAAATAAAGAAAGGAAACTTTATTCATTGCTTCCTATTTTTAGCTATCTTTACAATCTTTCCCTCGGGATAGCTCTGAGGTTTTTTCATTTTATTTCTTTGGTGTGCCGCAACTTTTTTCTTATATATTCCTCTTTCTCTACTTCCTGATATTACCGTTGGTTTTTCCTCTGTTGATTTTCATAGTGTATTTTTATACTTCTTCCTTGTGTTCTTGCGTCTGCTAATCACTTTATTTGGTCTAGTCTTCCATGGAAATATTTTGCTTTGTCTTCTTTGCACATTTTTGTACCTTTCTGTGTTATGATCGTATTAATTTCTATTTAATTCTTTTCAGCATATTCGTCCCTCGGCTGATTCTGTATTCCTTTCGAGTTGAAATAGTTGGTCTCGGCTTTAATTTCCTTCAACTGATTATTTTGCTTATACGCGCATTTTGGAGAGATATCACTTGTTCTTTCTTGTTCTAACCCCTTTTACTTTCATGCTTGTCTCAGTATATATATATATTGTTAATGATATCGCACTTCTGTTTGATGGTACTAGAGTCTATAGTCGAAGATATTATTTGCAACCATGTATTAATTTCAAGTGCAAACTTCTGTTCTAGCTAGCGTTTATTTGTTTAACGAATATTGGTGAAAATCTTGTTATTCCTTAACGTCAGTTTACGGCAACGTTGCAAAAGATAATGATCCATGTTGATGTCTGCACTTATTCTTGTCTTTACTTCAAGGATTGAACTCTATTTGTATAGTTCGTGCCGGCAAACCATGACAAAAGTCTTCATAATGACTGATCGTAAGTATACCTTTGCGGCTGTATGTGAAGACAAATTATGTTGGACTGGAGCTTGACTCGGAGGAACAGGATACGATGCTGTATGTTCTAATGGTCGTTCATTCAACAAATATTCCATACGTAGTACCTTACTATGAGTTTGAAATGGGCCGTGAAATTGGGCCAAGGTTTGCGCTTGAGGACGTTTTAGTTCAGTTTGTGACTACAGACCGTGGTGCAAAATCAGCCCTTGTATTTCAAGAAGCATATAAACATTGTATCCCATGTGGCAAGTGGAACATTTAGCCGATCCAACGCATTTGGGAAAGTCGCAATTTAATAAACGCAAATCTGCCATATTCAGGGATGTTAAGTTTCCAGGAGCTTCAGCAAGAGAAAGAAATAAGCAGCCACAAAATGTCCTTAATACCCTCTGAAGCTTAGTTTTAAAAACTCAGTGGACGAAAATGGAGGGAATTCACGGAAAGTCAAGTTGTTGTTATCCAAAGAACTAGAGGCAACAGTGCGTTGCTATTACAGCAATTATTCCCGATGCCGAAGATACTCTATAGTTGTTATGGCGGTCATAGAAATAACTGGAGGCTCAATGATAAATTTCTAGGACCAAACCAATTTGGAAGTTGATGAGAATGGCAAGCAGTTATTGCAAGAAATCCTGAAAATGAACTTAAGCGAAAGTGCTTAATGACAATGTGTCATAACACACAAACATGTAAGACTAAACAGATCTATGTGTGTTTCTCTACCAATGATTATCAACTTCTCCAGGGAATTTCAAGGGAGAAGAACAGTAACTATTCATGGAATTACGAACAAAATGTGGAAATTGGTGGTCAGAACGTTGGGCAATTTAGATGTCATCCTCTCTAAAAAGATACTTTGAGGTCCTCGTATCAAATTAAAAAAGAATCTGAGTATCACAAGCAATACCGTGTCAGACCTGAAGGCAAGCGTCACACCATGAAGGCAAGCGTCACACCGTGAGAACACAGATGCGACTCAATATATATGCCCATAAAAGGTACAGAAAATCTAAAGCAATGAAAAGATCTAGGAAGGGACAATAAGATATACCGAAGCAAAATGAAGAACAAAATTATGCCTAAAAGCGACTGAAATACTTGGGTGAGAAAAACAACAATAGCAACAACAATAATAGTCCAAATATATTTTAATGTAGGATTTTGAAAACAAATCCATCCATGCTAGTTATTTCTATGTACTAATAAAATTAAACTACATCATCTGTTATTTTATATCAACATATATTAAAACTAAGTCAACATTTTAACGACATTTTCCAATTTTAATTTCTTTTTATTTCTTGTAAATACAATATAAATATTTAAATATTTTAAATCAAAATTGGAAGCTGACAGTTTTACTATGTGTTTGTATTGCTAGGTTTCATGCATGTGTGTGAAATACTGTTGATAATATGGCTATTTAACTGTCAGCAAGACATCTCTGAGTTTGTTGTCCATACACTGGAAAATTGTGGTTTCAACTTCCATTGCTGCTTTCATAACGTCTGGTCCTCAGCAAATATTTACTAAAAGTGGATTCAGTTAAACATTTATTGGAGCTAAATCAGAACTGTATGGAGAATGTAACAACGTTGGATGATATACTCCTACCGGAAGTCTGCCACAACGGCCGATTTATCCGCAAGTGCTTTGTCATGGAATACATTGATGCCGATGTTGGCTTTTCCGACTGTGACAAAACACGCAGGGTAACATCTTATAAGTTGTAGTGTGTGTAACTATAATGGAACAGTCACCTCTAGGAATCCTAACGTCATTGGTTTGAATTCAGCTGGGAGATATGCATGTAGGTAATATATAACAGAAGATCTAATGGTCTAAAACTGTCAGCGTTTAAAAATTGGCATTTAATAATTGGCTAATAACACCGAGGAATTGTGTAGAGGTGTATGGGAGTACTTGGAGGGATGAACTCACGCACTTCACTAATTAAGAAGTTTATTCTACAACGCATCATGCAAGAGTAATTTAATAAATCTATTATAGGACTTTAATTGAAAAGGAAAGTTCTTATTATCGCAATCAATCAAACATTTGTTCGCATCTTTAATGTCTGGATCTAACGGATAATGATACACAGTTTTTCAATTGGATGGGAATGTTTTTACATCAAGGTGTATTAAGTGATTCAGTGTTTAGTTCATGCGTAAACATGGCCTTTATAATTCATGGATGCATAGAAATAGCAATATATATATATATATATATATATATATATATATATATATATATATATATATATATATATATATATATACTCTCTCTATATATATATATATATATATATGGTTATTATGTATGAAGGAACCGTCATTTTATGATGCATATATTCAGGAACTCCAACAGAACGGGCTGTATATGGATAGGAAACTAATCATGTTTTGAAATTATGTATCAAGCATCTCCTCAAACAATGCAAAGATTCAAAATCGAAGAAGTTTTAATCGATGTTCAACCGTTTCAATTTGGAAGAGTTACTTTCTTTGGTGTTTTGATCTCTTGTCTGATTAATTAATAAGGAGGTATTATAGTTTTATCAGACAAAATCAAGGGACATTTTAATCAAAATAAAATGCTGATGATGCTAAATTATATCAACAAAACAGAAATTATTATAAGAAAATGTTATTGTTTAGTTGACTGGAGTAGTGTAATGGACAGGTACTGCTTATGTCAATTTTATTTTCGAGAAAGAACAATAAGCGGAAGATCGCCCGTAACACGATAGTAAACATTGTCAAAACAGCTGAAAATTACACCATACTCCCGAAAACAAACAAGTTCTTTGCGCAACTCATATATAGGGGGCCGAGTGGTCAAAAGCTCTCGCTATCACAAATCACTGCCATCTCACCTCTGACCGCGTAGGTCCACGTCTCGGCCTCGGCTAATTTGGATATAAAGCTGCAGGTGGCTTCCGGTGAGTCGGATGTTTTATCAAACTTTTCCCGACTTCTTCATCCAGCAGTTATACTAGCCGCTATATATAGTTTATCTTGAGCTGAGAAGTGGCGTTAACCAGCACCCAAAAAGAAGACAGAGACAGACACTGCGTCATCGAGTTACAGCACCCATCACTTTGCATGAACGCTCTGATTCCCATACTCTCTCAACATTCACTTGGAGACATAGTACTCATCTTTATTCTAATTGCACGGTCACACACGACTGATTTGATAGAAATCAAGGCATGCAGAACTTATTCTTGCAAACTTACAAATATATACCAAACAGGGTGGAAAGTGTTATCATATTAATTATATAGAATTCGGAAAACAAAACGAAAATGTTGTTAAGTTAAGGACAATGTTGGATTTCCCATCTCAATATTGGTCTAAAATTTTCCTTTACCAACTAAATTCAAACGAACTTTTTTCAGCTCCTAAATAAAACCTTTCTCTGACGGACTTTCAACAAGAAGGGCACTGTTTCAGAAGCTGCCAAGATTATGAGTTGATCACAACTTCATCGATACGATAGAAGCTATCATGTAATGATGTGCCCACAAACCCAATCAATTAATTATTTAATAAGTCAAACAAAATTATCACTGGATACGCAAATATAAAATGAGGATAATGAATTAAAGAGAGGCGATACATTTTCTTTTATAATATGTGTAACTGTTTATATTCTGTTTGGTCATAAATGGCAGAAAATGGAATATTTGGACGCAGTACCAATGAAGTTTTACCAAGTATAACATGTGTTGAGATTAATGTCATTTCCATAACTGAAATGAGAATGCTTGTCCTCTTCAAATTTGGTAGATGGTAAAACATAATTTCGTCTAGAAATTGTGTGATAGATTGCATGCTGTCAGCAGAGACAGAACTACGCCACATTGTATATCTCTCATGTACATCATTCCCATGAAGAGTCTATCGTTTGTTGTAACTAAAAGGATTTACAATGAGACTGACAACATTCAAGTAATTGATGCTTGAATTATTGACGTTTTACTTTGGATTGTCACTCATGGTGGACCAAGATCAAACATTCCAAATAACCGTCACAGTATCCTTAGAATACACCATTCTCAGATGTCCTGATACAGTTTTATTATGTTTGGTGACAGTTAAGTCAGCAATCTATTGATTTTGTTTTTATCTTCGTGATGTGTGTCAGACATAAGATTCATAAGCGATGCAATATTTTATTCTTGACTCTTTATTTTCTCTCTTATGTTATATTTGTTCATTTAATTGCTCAGAAGTTTTGCAATTGAAATGTTAAACATTTGACTTCTTTAGGTCTCTAGATTTGTCCTCGAGCTGCAGCTGTTGAAATGCAATATATCAAAGTATTTGTTTCCTGCATGTATGCTTCCCGCGTTGGACTCGCAACAATAATAGTCCCTGTTAGAATCCTGTCCAAACCAGACCGGTTTTGCCACTGCGATGTGTCTCTTGGGAATATACTTTATTTCAATTACCTCGGCATGATATAACCTTCAATGAATAAATGTTCCAAAAAACACAAATTAAGTAAAGAATCAAATATCTTTTCCATCGAATACGCAATAATCAAACAAAAAGACCCTATACATATTATTTTATTATAATCTGTTTTGCTGATTTTACAATTTTAATTTTTGTCAAGCATTAATATCAAAAATAGCTATATTTACTAAAATACGTTTTCTATTAAATATCAGCATGACATATTGTTGTAGCTTTCGCGACTTATTTTTTTCTTCAAATTTACAAACGTGTTAAGTAGATTCAACATCTAAATAAAAGAAAGGGTGACTCTGAAAATGGATCCACACCACAGCAGAGGCGAGATGTAAGTGTAACACATGCAACTGGACACAATACGCCTATAATGACCTAGATAGCAGTGGCACCCACATAAGGGAACCTCTAAACATGTTTTGTCCTACAACCGTAAAACTTAATAGCTGACCACTACATGCCCGCTCCCAACCCCCTAATTTCCTCGGGCGTCCCTGCTAGATTGCCAATTTGAAAGTGTTTGTGCGTGACCTAAAACCTGGTTTACCTCATAACGTATAACAGACTCAATCAGTGCTGAGAAAAACATAAACACAGTGTATGCTTA
>JAECUM010020946.1:0-30849 GCA_016617855.1 Megalonaias nervosa
CATCCTGTCCATCCAACATGTACATCGGACTTGCACTCAACATCAATTTTGGGCCCAAAATCACACACTGGTATTTCCAGTGACATTTTCCCAATGTCCAATAGACTGATATACATGAAATTCATTGTCATCATAGCTATCACCAGCCAGTATTTGCCGCCTGAAAACGTCGTCTGACGACAAACCCTGTTGTGATTCAGCCATTTTGGTTTCCTGTGTGGCCCTTATTTGAAACACGCATTTGTAAAACTTCCATGATGAAAGTAAGGTTAAAACTCCCATAAATGCTTGTTCCAGGGCCCAATGAACCAATCAAATATAGTTTAACAGCCATTCATGTCGAACCGAAGTATCCAGCTATTTTAACGTTTGCCTTCCTGAATCTGGATGTCGCATCAAGCGCTGCTACACTGCTACTGGCAGCGCGAATTATGTCGCGAAATGCACTTTTAAAGTTAAAAGTTGAATAAAAATTGCATACTGCGCAAAGCACGTTTTATATCTGCGACGTTGACGTAATTTGGGGAACAGGTATTACTGCTTTAAAAGTACGCGAATTCGTACAAATTAGGTGCACTTGCATGTACAGGCATCATTTTCCGACCCAATGTTTTATTCACGTTAGACCGCTAGGAGGGGGTTAGATGCGATTTTAAATATATATTCGTTATTTTTTCTGACAACCCCACCAGCGATTTCTCATTTTGTTAACACAACCCACAACAGAAGTGATTTTCCTAATCAACCTTCCAATGTCAGAATCAAAATAGTTTGAAACACAACCTCCTACAGAAGTTTTTTGGAAGTGCCGTCCCCGGGGGGGGATATATGTTTTACTGGAACAGCTCTAAGACAGGATCAGACAAATGCAGATGGATTACACTATATACCAATCTACAGACAGGACATGCCATAAGACAGGATCAGACAAATGCAGATGGATTACACTATATACCAATCTACAGACAGGACATGACGTAAGACAGGATCAGACAAATGCAGATGGATTACACTATATACCAATCTACAGACAGGACATGACATAACAAGACAGGATCAGACAAATGCAGATGGATTACACTATATACCAATCTACAGACAGGACATGACATAACAAGACAGGATCAGACAAATGCAGATGGACTACACTATATACCAATCTACAGACAGGACATGACATAACAAGACAGGATCAGACAAATGCAGATGGATTACACCACTATATACCAATCTACAGACAGGACATGACATAACCAGACAGGATCAGACAAATGCAGATGGATTACACTATATACCAATCTACAGACAGGACATGCCATAAGACACGATCAGACAAATGCAGATGGATTACACTATATCCCATGACATAACAAGAGAGGATCAGACAAATGCAGATGGATTACACTATATCCCAATCCACAGACAGGACATGACGTAAGACAGGATCAGACAAATGCAGATGGATTACACTATATACCAATCTACAGACTGGACATGACATAACAAGACAGGATCAGGCAAATGCAGATGGATTACACTATATACCAATCTACAGACAGGACATGACATAACAAGACAGGATCAGACAAATGCAGATGGATTACACCACTATATACCAATCTACAGACAGGACATGACATAATCAGACAGGATCAGACAAATGCAGATGGATTACACTATATACCAATCTAGACAGGACATGACATAACAAGACAGGATCAGACAAATGCAGATGGATTACACTATATACCAATCTACAGACAGGACATGACGTAAGACAGGATCAGACAAATGCAGATGGATTACACTATATCCCAATCCACATACAAGACAAGACAGGATCAGACAAATGCAGATGGATTACACTATATACCAATCTACAGACAGGACATGACATAACAAGATAGGATCAGACAAATGCAGATGGATTACACTATATCCCAATCCACAGACAGGATCAGACAAATGCAGATGGATTACACTATATACCAATCTACAGACAGGACATGACATAAGACAGGATCAGACAAATGCAGATGGATTACACTATATACCAATCTACAGACAGGACATGCCATAAGACAGGATCAGACAAATGCAGATGGATTACACTATATACCAATCTACAGACAGGACATGCCATAAGACAGGATCAGACAAATGCAGATGGATTACACTATATACAAATCTACAGACAGGACATGACATAACAAGACAGGATCAGACAAATGCAGATGGATTACACTATATACCAATCTACAGACAGGACATGACATAACAACGCAGGATCAGACAAATGCAGATGGATTACACTATATACCAATCTACAGACAGGACATGACATAACAAGACAGGATCAGACAAATGCAGATGGATTATACTATATACCAATCTACAGACAGGACATGACATAACAAGACAGGATCAGACAAATGCAGATGGATTACACTATATCCCAATCCACAGACAGGACAAGACAGGATCAGACAAATGCAGATGGATTACACTATATACCAATCTACAGACAGGACATGCCATAAGACAGGATCAGACAAATGCAGATGGATTACACTATATATCAATCTACAGACAGGACATGCCATAAGACAGGATCAGACAAATGCAGATGGATTACACTATATACCAATCTACAGACAGGACATGACATAACAAGACAGGATCAGACAAATGCAGATGGATTACACTATATACCAATCTAGACAGGACATGACATAACAAGACAGGATCAGACAAATGCAGATGGATTACACTATATACCAATCTACAGACAGGACATGACGTAACAAGACAGGATCAGACAAATGCAGATGGATTACACTATATACCAATCTACAGACAGGACATGGCATAACAAGACAGGATCAGACAAATGCAGATGGATTACACTATATCCCAATCCACAGACAGGACAAGACAGGATCAGACAAATGCAGATGGATTACACTATATACCAATCTACAGACAGGACATGACATAACAAGGCAGGATCAGACAAATGCAGATGGATTACACTATATACCAATCTACAGACAGGACAATACATAACAAGACAGGATCAGACAAATGCAGATGGATTACACTATATACCAATCTACAGACAGGACATGACGTAACAAGACAGGATCAGACAAATGCAGATGGATTACACTATATACCAATCTACAGACAGGACATGGCATAACAAGACAGGATCAGACAAATGCAGATGGATTACACTATATACCAATCTACAGACAGGACATGACGTAACAAGACAGGATCAGACAAATGCAGATGGATTACACTATATACCAATCTACAGACTGGACATGACATAACAAGACAGGATCAGACAAATGCAGATGGATTACACTATATACCAATCTACAGACAGGACATGACGTAACAAGACAGGATCAGACAAATGCAGATGGATTACACCACTATATACCAATCTACAGACAGGACATGACATAATCAGACAGGATCAGACAAATGCAGATGGATTACACTATATCCCAATCCACATACAAGACAAGACAGGATCAGACAAATGCAGATGGATTACACTATACACCAATCTACAGACAGGACATGCCATAAGACAGAATCAGACAAATGCAGATGGATTACACTATATACCAATCTACAGACAGGACATGACATAACAAGACAGGATCAGACAAATGCAGATGGATTACACTATATACAAATCTACAGACAGGACATGACATAACAAGACAGGATCAGACAAATGCAGATGGATTACACTATATACCAATCTACAGACAGGACATGACATAACAAGACAGGATCAGACAAATGTAGATGGATTACACTATATACCAATCCATAGACAGGACATGACACAACAAGACAGGATCAGACAGATGCACATGGATTACGCTATATACCAATCCACAGACAGATCAAGGCAGGATGGAACAGATGCACATCGGTATCATTATATGCCCTCTCCGAAGTCATAACATGACATAACAAGACAGGATGGGACAAATGTACATGGAGAACATAACAAGACAGGTTTAGACAGATGGACATAAGGAAAACTATATGCCCCTCTTCACAGATATGGCCTGGGCAGCAAAAATGGCATTATGTCCATTTAATGCTAAGCGATCTATACACTTACTTACCTCAGACTGACAGAGGTTGGTGGGCTCAAAAGACGACATAGAGATTTCCTTAATGACAGTACAGTGGCACTTGGCTTCCCTGGGCTCATGGATGTAACTGTTGGGAATATTCGAGCAGGTGTGTCACTGGAAAAGAAAATTACTTATACTGTGAGCATTTTAGTCTAGTTAGGACTAGCTATTAAAGTTATTGTTAAAACAACATATTTGCATAATCTTCCTTTAAAGCACATGCTGCATAGTCAGAAGATGAACTACTCTCTAGAATGCCTTTTCTGAATACATAAATTCATCTAACATATGACTCTTCATTTGCAACATGCAATCTCACCTTTCTTTGTTGTATATTCATGATAAATGTACCATCCATACTTGCTCGTAAGTTGGGTCCAACTGCAAACAACTCGACGCAGATCTGCCATCCCAAAGTGAGTAAGCAGATCAGGGTAAATATTATTTGTTATACTGATTAGTACTAACAAACTGCACAGACCTAGGTCTGCCAGTACATTATGCAATGGCAGAGCTGGGTCAGTGCCGTTTGCAGTTGGATCCAACTTATACGGGAGTACATATGGTATGTTAAGAAAAGATTTTACAATAGGTAGAAGGTAGAAACACCCTATCTCTGCCGCTCTGCGATCTCGGCAGACCTGCCACACTAACATGATCATCTCAGTAATGCAGCTCATTTTTTTCCATATTTTTGACCAGTTTTCAGTAAAGTGTAACAAAATATCATGTATTGTGTTGGAAAACATTTGTTTAAAAAGTTTCGTATTCCAAAATGAGGCATCTATGGTAAACATTATGTTCATCTGAAAAGTCTGTGAAGTATACGTACACCTTATTAGCCTCTACTCCAGTTCCACAAACTTCAGTTCCAAGCCCCATGCAGCTCAATGGCTTGCTCTCAATTTGACATAATTCTTGGAATTTCGTTCTTCAGTTCACATGACAGCAATTGTATCTCCTGCCATGCGACATAATCGACATGTGATGTCCAATAAACGTAATTTTGTCCCTTCCTGCTTACAGTCAGAACAATCTGAATATTCATTTTTATTTTTCTGTACTGATTATTAAAACTTTTTTAAGAGGCTTATTTTTTCCTTTTGTCTTTAAAATATATCTGTAGCTGGATGCCCTTTTAAAAAAATTATATAATCAACAATTTGATCAAGCAGACACTTTGCCTGAAAAAAATACGTGCAGTTTAAAACATCTGAGGTACAACTATAAAGCTAGTCTGGTTCTCTGATTAATTCCAATAAAGCTAATGTGAAACCTGGATCCCAATCAAAAATGGATGAACCAATTATCGGATTTTACATCAACAATCATATTTCCGTAGTTTTCCCTATTATTCCATACGTCCATATTTTAAGGGTCATTTTCTAAAGGATTATGGCAAAATCTTAAGGGGTATCAGGTCTGTCTTAGAAAAAAAAAAAACCTTCACTGAATGGCAGCACTACTATTGAGGAAATTAATGCCATAAAAAAAGCAGTGAAAATGCCACACAAGAAAAATCCAGCTCGCCGCTTTTCATTGCTAGTTTTGTAGCAAAGAGAGCTACGCTAACTGATAACGCAGA
Source organism: Megalonaias nervosa (assembly GCA_016617855.1). NCBI lineage: Eukaryota > Metazoa > Mollusca > Bivalvia > Unionida > Unionidae > Megalonaias > Megalonaias nervosa. The sequence continues at coordinate 5,755 of JAECUM010020946.1, forward strand.
ATGCTAAAATCAAACCAAGGTAAGGTATCGTCAACATAAAGCTGTATGTAAAATGTGGATCCATTTAGCAGTCATAAACTCCACTAAATGACATTGAATGCTGATAATCAGATTCTGACATGTACAGCAAAACCCAGCTACAGTAGGGTAGTTGGGGTCCTCAGAATGTCATCATGCTATGTACCTTATTGTGGTACAACCAAGTCAGTTAGCTGAATAAAATATTCATGGAAAAAAATGGCAGGATAGATAGAAATGGGTGCAAAACTAAGTGCTTCAATGGCATAGTTACCATCTTAAATCAATGCATACTGTATTTCATGTAATTTTCATACACGAAAAAATAATTATTAATTTCAGTGTAAGAAAAATTATATGCAAAATAAATAATTATTGTTTGGTGGTACTGACTGTGTAAGAAAAATAAAGGGATCGTACCTGAACAAGTTCTATGGAACACATGCTACTTGACAACCTAACAGTACAAACATACAAAATAAATGTATATTTTCTGTCTCATTCTGCTCTAACTCAAGAAACTAATTACAATAAAAATAAAAGTACTCAAAAAGATTTTTGTTGTTATTTGTGAACGAGAGAGAGAGAGAGAGAGAGAGAGGATTATGTCTCAGTGTGCAAGCTCATCTTCATTTAGAACATACTGTCACACCCCGTGTGTAAGATATCGAAAAGACCAGAGTTCAGGACTTAAAAAATTATTTTTATAAATAAAAAAAAGTGAGATAGAACATGCTTTTCAATCTCGCATAGTGACTTTACATAAACACTGTCTGTCACAATACTATCAATTTCTCATAATATAGAGCAGACTTGTTTGTCTACATGCCAAAAGACAGTGTTATAATACACCATTATTATGGTGAAATTAATTCTATTATTATATTCCTGTGCATATTAACAGCTAAATTTATTAGACTGATTGTAACACATTCTGACATAGTAGCATGATCTCAATGAAAAAAAATAATTTTAGTTCTAGTGTACTTGAGCAGTGTGGTGGGAGATAGCAACGGCTTTATAAAGAATTATATAATAATTATAAAGCATTTAAATTCAATAGCAATCATGTAATAAATCTATTTAAAATTTCTTTTAACAATTTGATTCAGTTTTGAGATTTTATAGTGTCAAAGTTAATGTCGGTATGTAAAAAAATATAATTTATGGTTTTTGACTGGATTTGGCCAAAATTCTTTTATACTTAGATGTTCATACTTTGGCACTCTGACAGCTATCTGCCAGTGTACTGTCTGCTCTCATATTTATAGACTCCTATTCAAGTCACATGACTTTAGTTAGCCAATCAATGTTTGCCCTTCTCAGGGCTAGCCATGGTGGTAAACAAGTCAACTGTTCAAACTGCATGGAAAAATCCCTCTGAACACAAAATTTAGACAGAATTAAGTTGTCCTCTCAATATCTGTGGTGTGCATTTTAACTTTTAATCTTATTTTTATATTCATACCTATAATTATGTAGAACTGAATGAAATGGACAAGTGAATTTTGATGCTAATCAAGTGAGAATACAACTCACTGATGATGCAGTGAGTCATAATAAGGTTAAAAATAGTCCCTATCAAGTGCATACTATTCTGCACATTAAAGTAAAATAACAAGTTCTACATAACCAAGAATTTACAATAATGAATAGTAACATTAGTTCTAACTTACTGTTCAACAAAAGTCTGACAAGAGAAATGTGATTCTTCGGCCAGGCACATTGATTCCATCACTATCCTGCATCTCCGCTACTCATGACAACAGCGTCACATTACGAGGACAAGAGCAAGGTTTTATACTCACATTTAGTATAAAACACAGAGTACACATTTATAAGAGATGCAGATGGTGATCTGTGGCATATGTTCAGGAATGGAAGAAGTAATTCACACATGGCAGATGTTTTCAATGACAGATAAAAGGACATAATCAAATATGCCAAAGTCTCGTAGATCAAACATCATCTCACATCTCAGCATTTAACATCAGATAATCTTCACACATTAATTGGACAATGTTTGTGCATGCAAAATTCCATTCACAATACCATTAAGGTATTACAATATAGTGAACTGCATCATGTTTTTCTGACTTTGTTTCATGTTTTTACATCAAATTGCAATAAAAAATAAAGAACTTGAAATCATGTTTTAGTTGATGTGCGTGAGCACACTCGCGTGTGTGTGTGTGTGTGTGCGAGAGAGAAAGAGAGAGATAAACAAAATTTTGTCAGTGTACAAGACCGTATTTATTCAGGGTGGTTTTTATTTGTAGCTTTTGCAAAAAGAAAAAGACTATTTCAGTTACCTGACGATTGTGATAATCCTCACATACTACGACCCTACTATATTCCATTATCAATAAATACAACTAAATCAACAATTCATTCTTGTTTTAATTACAATGTACATTGTCACAACAACCACATGGCTATGCAGTGTTATTTACATGGTAATTAAACAGGCTTAGCACTTTGGTTATTCCAGTTGAAACCAGATTGAGGGCAAGAATTGACTGAAGAGGTCAAATCAGCAAGGTTGCCAGTAGGGAAATGAGGCTCTCTTTAGGGAAATGAAAATCTGTCAATGTGCTATTGAAGGCGATGTTATAAGGACAAGTGATCATATGCATTACTTGTTATTCGAACTCGCCAATAAAGATAATAGTGGGTTATATCATAGAATAGATTTGCAATAAAATGTTAATTATCTCCAAGTCAAAACAGAACAAGCACTTAAAAGATAGTATATGTATATATACATTAATCGATTTAACGGAGTTCGCGACTTTCAAATTTTCGATGGAAAATGACAAGGTTTTTATATTTTATGTTTGTACAACTATAATGAAACAAAAAGACTAGCTGACCAATGGTCTGTGGTCTTCACTTTAGCATGTACTGAGATGTAATTTTTGTTGGATAAGAAAACATCAAAGGGATTCTGAACAAGTTTTAAAATGCACATGGTGTTTTGTTACCATGACGGACTTAATAAGGAGAACTAATTAACGATAATATTTGAAGGTATGGTCTGTGAAGCCCCTTGTCCATTTGTTAATAAACACCAGTAGATATTGTAATGACAATAAGAGAGCTTATGCACATGGGTGTCTGCAGGATTTTTTGCAAAGTGGGGGGGGGTCAATCAGTCAGGGCCGGGAGAGTTAGTATAGTAAGGAGTCTGAAACTAAAGCTAATATTTACTAAGCATTTTGAACAGAATCTTGTGACATATTTTCAGCTTTATTTGCATGATTAGACTTGTCGTAATTTATATATTTATACGGGGTCATGCTACCAGGTGAAGTGGGCATTTAAGTCGCCTAAAAAGTGTAAACTTTGCCTTCTTCTGTTAGGAAAGCGAAAATGACTTCACCCTGTGATTTTTTTTTAGAGGAACATTGAATGGCCATCCCTTTTGAGATGCTCCCTCGCTTAGTTCCAGTGTTATGTTATATATAGCTCAAGGCGAAATGTACACTTTAAGTCAGCAAATATAGTTGGTGTTGATATCAATTACGCTGACAAAACAAACTCTTGCACGTTCTGAGGCATGTGTTTTGATAGCTGATTGACCATTAACCATTTCCTGAGTAAGGTAGTAACTATTACTGCCCGATTTCCGCAAGTTATCCTTTGATGATAAAAACATACAAACTTGTTTCGAAACTTAAATTTATGTAAATAACAATTTAAGTTTTAAGAATAGAATCAGTAACATGAATATTTTAACTGCCTCGTGTACATTATTTTCTTGATAAAAATCTATTCAGAACCGTAATGGTGGACATCGCTGTTCTGGGAAGTACTGTTTTATTATAGTGTCTCTTTTCATAAACCCCTGGGCAAATATATTCAGGAAAATATACACATTGTAAGAAAGCAGAGATTAAATATTAAGTTATTAAAGATACAGCTTTAAAATGCAATTAAGTAGGTCATAAATATACGGGACAATGCTATGTTGTGAAATTTGACGAGATGCTGTAAGGTCAAGGTTGTATTCTGAGTTTACTAAGTTTTGTGAAAATAGGAAGAAGAAACAAAACAACAAAACAACAAAACAGCAAAGCAAATACTATTTAACCAGTGCCTAATGTTACACCAAGTTTGTAGACAAATAATAAAATCTTACATTTGCAATCCTATCAATGGACTATTGTAACAAAGCTTATGCATCAATCGTATTTTCTCACCAACAATTAATTTTTGTAAAAACAAAATGGCAAATATGGTATTTTCGATCTTTTTTGCAAACGTAAATCTTCCTAGTAGAAATTTTATGTCCGATAATTTAATGGATTTTTTTCGAAGAATACAAAGTGATATGTACGAAAAATTATGATACATTAAATAATTATTATTTTGATAACTGGATTGTGTACAAAAAAATTAAAGGGTATGAAAAAATACATAGAATATGGTATTAACTGATAAATACACATGAAGTTAAAACACAGAGATTGCATATATAATATTTCACTTTATTCAGAGAACCATGAATAGTTAAAGTGTCAGCACATATATTCACCAACCAATCTCATTGCAAATCCGTTTGAGTAAATCCATAATAATCCGATCAAAAATATGCCTAAATAAGTATAATTGGTCATAAGGTTTCAAACTCAATGCAAAAAAACCTCTAAATATGTAAGGAATCAAGATGCACATTTACAGTTCAGTATGTATACATGTGTTTGTCCCCAGGTCATACAAGGTGTCTATATAAATTAACACCACTAAAATTTTCGCTGCTATGAATCAAAACACTTGATTGTTTTTGGAAAAACTAATTTTCAGCTGCTTCCTGCTACTGTCACATTTACACCGATGGTCGACTTTTGAACACCTAATTCTCCAGCTGTGTTTGGTTAACACTGGAAAAACTCCTGTCCCAAGTTTTAGATTTCTCTTTAATGTTTAAAGCTTTACATCTGTATACAACTGTCCATCATAAACACCCACAAATAACACTTGATACCTATTTCTATTTGAACAAATACAGCAAGAATATTTATTAATTAACAATGGAGTCATTTTATGAGGAATGGACAACATTATTCATTGGTCAATAGAGTTTTAGATTTACTCTGACGATTAACCTTCATCACAATAAAAAGTAAGGCAATAAATGGGTGTTACAACAAATATAACAAGATCATAAACATAAGGCAAACAAAGGTTTTAACACAGCATTTATATCTATACCATAAATGTCATTGGCCAGTAAACCTTGAAGGTCATAAAAAAGGAAATGAGTATTAGTGTGACAGGGTGTAATCTTGTTGTACATTAAAAGGACAAAGTTCACAGTTTAGAATCAGATGGCATACTTGAAGGCAGATTGTTGTCCTTTATACAAACATAAAAGACCTTCATGACTTAATGCTTTTTGTCAAATTCTATTCTGCAGTTAATGAAAAGTTGTTTAAAGTTTGTTTTTGTGATTTTTAGTCATTGTGGTCCTGTTTCATGGCAGATCAGCATTATGTGTAAAAACCTGAAAGGCCTAAATGCTTTATGTTAAATTTTCTTTAAATTCTGATAATAAGTCATTTAAAGAGTAATGATGACTATTTTTTTCTATTCCTAGCGACGATCACTATATTTTTCTATTCCTAGTAATGATGACTATATTTTTTATTTCAAGTAATGGTGACTATACTTGATTGTAGGTTGGAATCATTTGTAAAACTTGAAAGTCATCAATGCCATGATGTGTTTAGTCACATTTTTTTCTGTTGAAGACTGTTCCAATTAAACATACATGGCATCCAGCAAAAAAGGCCATTTTTTAAAAATACATGCCAAGGTACTCTGATTTCTGAAACAGCTTTTATGACGAAGACAGAAATTTCTGAATGGTAAATGGCAAAAATCCCTGAGGCCAAAGCATGTTTTACTGGAACAACCCTCATTAATTTTAGAGAAGAATTTTTTCTATTTTAGTAATGGTGGTCATATTCAAAAGCAGATCAGCATCATTTGTAAAGTCCTTTATGTCATGGAGCTTTCTATCGATTTGGTTATAATAACAGCAGGCATGTCTGATGGCAGATCTTCGTCATTTGAACGAACCTGAAACCCTTTATGCCAGGATAGTTTCTGTTAAATTTGGTCACATTGTATTTATTGGTTTTTGACAAATATAGGATTGCTATACTTATAATAGTGACCATACTGCATGATGGAGTGGTACTCAATGAACAAACCTAAGACACTTTCATGACAGGATGCTCTCTGTAAAATCATGTGCAAATTAGATAAACAGTTTTTTAGTTGCTGTAAGCAACAACTGTAAATTGATAACACATCAATGATTATTGATGATGGACAATGCAGACCTGCCAACCCTAACATGACAAATGAAGAACCATACAGAAAAGCCTGGTGAGCTAAGAAAAATGAGTTACTGCTACTGGCACTGATGATGACAAATGACATCAAGCATGCTATGTCAGAAAAAGGCAGCAAAAGTGAATTACATTTTTTCATTATAATAAAATATAGTTTCACTGAAATTAAGTGCTTCTATCACAATCTTATGAAATTTATTTGTAAAATCAAGACATCACAAACATGGGAAAATTAGTTTTCTTTATTTTCCATACCTCTGCTGCAGATGCTGTCTGGAGGGAGTTGCCATATGAGAGATGAATGGAATGTAGGTCGAATCAGTCTTTGTGTCTTCAAATCTAGGGAATAATTAAATGAAAAATTAGTTTATTAATAATTAAACCTGTAAATAAAAAGATGCAGTATGTACCATCTATTACTTACTTCTAAAAATAATAAACAGTTACTTCCTATTGCATGGAAGTATTTTGATTATTAAATATCCTACTGAATTTTTTAAAATTCTTATTTATTCAATTTATCTTAAACAATTAAATAAACATATGATACTACACAGAGTGCATTTTTATATGGCTTGGATTTAATGTGTGGAAGTTATCATGCATCAAAACTTTTCAAATGTGCAAATTTGTAAAATGTTTGCATGACTTGTGCACTTGTATGCCCATGGCAGCATCTTGCATGTACAATACACACCTAACCTGCTGAAGGTAACCTTTCACAGATTTGGGTGTTCTGACCCGTCTAGGATACATAAAGCATGAAATAATCTATTTAGTCATGGGCTAAACACAAGTACAAAGCCCATATTAGTAAAGTATAAAATTTAGGTCACTATGGCTTTTGGCTGTAAGAGTGTAGTACTTAGAGAGATCCAATTTCATGACTGGAACATAAACAGCACCTGATAAATGAACTTTATGTACTAAAATTCAACAGGCACTGAAGTATATAATATAGAGACCTCATTTTGAAATAAGGGTGTATTACTTAAGATTCATCCCATCATGATTCTAGGTAGGACAGTATGCATACATCATGCAAAAGACTCTGTGGTCATGAGCTAAATCAAAATCTTAACCTGAGATACTGAAATGAGAAATGTAGGCCAATGTGACTTTTTTTTGTAAAGGTGGGGTACTGAAAGTGATGTAAGCAATCATCTAGCTTGAGGATTCAAGCAAGAACAGTTAAAACAGAATTTATCAATGTCAGGGCAGTGTACAATAAGGATCATAGTAACCCATTTTTGTGACAAGGCTGTAGCACTCATGAAGATGCATTCCCTCACCAAGTTTCATCATTCTAGGTATAAAAGAATATATATGGGATGCCAAAAAATACTAATTTTCATCTGGTTTAATGACTCTAGTAGAGTGTGCAAAACAAACTTGAAACAAAATTTATCTAAAGTCAGACAAACACAAGACAAGGATCAAGTGAGCTACATTTGTGATTGGGGTATTTGTATTTGTTTACAGAGGTTTATGAATCTAGGTATAACAGCATATATACAAAATACAAAATAAACAAAAACAAAATAAACTTATCTGGTCATGAAGTAAACCCAGAAGCTTAACCTAAGCCAATAAAATATGCTGTTGTCATTATTGTGGTGGGTTTAACATCATTTGTCTGCACACAATAGCCTATACATGGCAGCCAGTATAACTGGTGGAGGGAGAACCCAGGAAAACACTGGGAAGAACCATCAACCCACAGAAAGCTACTGGCAAGCTTTCTCATGTACCCACATTGGTCAAGCCTGAGACTTGAACCCATGCAAAGATATAAGATGGCAGTGATCCATAAAGGCAAGTGCTTCAGAGCACACGGCCATCTAGGATCCCCAGTGAAATGTGAAATGTAGATCAAACTGATGTTTTGTTGTAAGGGTGTGGTGCAATTGAAAAATTATGGTTCAATATGCATGGTCAAACTTCAAGTCAAATAGGATTCATAACTGAAATTTTTTCAGAAAAAAATCTGAAATTCAAACCTGACCCAGTTCTTCTAAATATAAATCTGGGAGGTAGAAACATCCATTGCCTGGGATTCAAGTACAATCAATAATTAATGCCGGGCAACCCTTTTTCCCAATGTGAAAGCCCATTTGGGCAACCACAAGTAATATTATAAAATGATCATGTTATAAATTAAAATGACGCTGATATATTTCCAGCAACACATGCAATTATTAAATTGTCTCTCAGGGTCCCTACAGAAGGATGCCTGACTTATGTCCCTCAGGGTACTTAAAGAAGGATGCCTGACTTATGTCCCTCAGGGTCCCTACAGAAGGTTGTTTGAATGGGTCATGGCTAAACAAAAGTTCCGACAGTTTAAATATGGGATTAATAATATTATTGGACTGATGATAACCATAACAATGAAAATTCAGATCAGCATGAAACATCGGGTGGCCCACTTGTACAAAGCTGACAGACAACAAGACGGCATCAAGAAAGGAAATTGTCCATTTATCTTTCATTAGCTGATCTTAAAGTCGATTAAATAAGCACATAAACTTATATGACTTTTCCATTTGTGGAACAGATGACGAGTTACAAGTATTGTGTGCAATTAGCTAAATATGACAAAAGTTGTTGAATAGTTTTGATTACTGAAGTCATTTAGTAGGCAATGACTAAAATTGGCCTGGCAGGGACAACCATGAATGCTGAAAATTTTTCTACCCCTGTAAAGCCACATATTAAATTAAATTCATGCTGTCCTTCAAAGAGTCTCCATTATAAACCAGAAAATGTGACAAACAGATTGATGAAACTGGAAAGGACATAATGGATGGATGGACATATGTAAAACTATATGCCTTCTTACATTAAAACAAGGGCAATAACCAGCTTAAATCATGGTATAACTGACCATAATAAATGTTGAAACATACTTACCCTTGTCTTTCTTCCATCTCATCGTCATCATCATCTACTGAGTCCATGACCATCTGGATGTAGGTTGCCTGTGAGATCACCTGAGAAGTAGACTTGGTCACCTTCGTTGACAGAGGAGTGGGCCTCTGAACTATATGGTGTTGAAAGTTTTAATTTATCTTTATTTAATTTTAATCATTTACATGCCTAATTATCACATCATAATTAATGCAAAATAATATTAACAGCTCAGGGCTGTTCCATTTAAACATATATGGTACCCAGGGAAGGCACTTTTAAAAAAAAAATATGTCAGGAGACTGTTTACTCAAAGTTCACAGGAAAATGACACAAAATTCTAAATTGCATCTATGGGTGAATGTTCCACATTGAAAGTGCCTTCCTTGGGTCCCAAGTATATTTTAATAGAATAGACCTCAGACAGTATCACATGGTCTATGAAGCTGAAGAGGAACTCTAATAAACAATCAACCTTAAATAACAATTTTCGTTTCCTGGAACTCAAGTGTTCTAGCTTGTAGTTTAAAAGTATTTTATACTGAAACTATATAGAAATATCTTTATAAGCCTTGATGCCCTGTCTAAATAACTATCACAGTGAAGTGCTAGATGGCAGAGTGCTGTAACCACCAGAATGCAAAGTGTCTTGATGCATGCATTCACAATAATGGTGATAGGAACCTTAAGACAAACAATTAATCCAAGTTTACTGTCACGCATATCTGCATATGCACATCCTGAAAACTATACACATCTTCTGCACTAAAGGTGGGCACATACAACAATCTAAAACCCTAATAAGAATGGTTGTTGTTGTTGTTGTTGTTGTTGTGGGGCTTAACGCCATTTTTCAGCACACGATAGGCTATACATGGCAGTCAGTATTAATGGTGGAGGAAAAAACCGGGAAATCCACGGAAAGAACCACCAACCCACGAGAAGCTACTAGCAAGCTTTCTCACATATCCACATTCGCCAAATCTTAGACTCGAACCCACGCAGACAGAGGTGAGATGGCAGTGATCCGTAACGGAAAGCGCTTTAGACCACTCGGCCACTCGGGGCCCCATAAGTATGGTTAATGACTAATAATGTAGCTGTAGGAATGGGCCTAAATGACAGTAATAAATTGATTGTATTTCCCAATTAGTGGCCTGTGCTGTAAAACTATGATGATGACATATTGTACTATATATATTCACTTATAATTACAATTTGCCCTTTTTTTCTTTTACTAAACAAATTATTAATGCAGAGTAGGGGTCACCTTTTAAGCGAAATATAACAAAAAACTTTAAAATCTGACTTTATCGTAATGACTGTAAATCTTGGGCCACTATGAGTCCTGGGATGATAATTATTTTCAAATGTACTTTTTTATGACCTTTAAATGTTGGGACACAAAATTATAACAATTGTTTCATGTATTCTAAGTCTTTGGATACCTTCAACATTTTTTTTTTTACTAATCGATTAATGTAATACAAATGCAATAAAGACGTTTCTGAAAGGATGCTTTGAAAATAACTGTAATACTGTCTCAACTCAGTTTTAGTTTGCTTTGACGTTAGCAACCATTTATAAAGGTACGGTAATCATGCTATTATTATGTAGTACAATTAAACATACAAAATTCCCTCTACCCAAGCCCATTTCAGGATTTAAATGCTTATGGTAACTGGCTTGGATTGCTATTGGAAAACAAAAAAAATCCACCAATTATAAACAAAAGGGAAGCCCAAATAACCAGCATGCCAAAGTATTTTTAGGTTCAAACTCTCTTTTAAACTCACTCATCCCAATTTATTTTGGTTTTAATTCCTGAAGTAGGATAGGCAAATAACCAAGTGTATTGACAGAGTTGCTAATTAGATTTTAAAAAAAAACCTTAAACATTTTGCATGTAAAAGCAGTACTGCTTTGTTTCCCCAGTGGACAATCTGCAACACTACTGTTCTTTTTCTCAGTAAAGTCTATAACTAGTGTGCCATGAATTTCATATTTGTTCAGTGACATGTTGAGTCCCTTTGATCATACTACGCAAACTGACTTCTGTTCAGTTGCAGCAATCTTTTGATGTGATCTCAAAGACTATCAACAAAGCTTCTCTAACCCAGCCCAAGCTCAATCTCTACATAAATAATGGCCCAAGCTTATGAATAGTCAGTGTTCTGTCAAATACAGTGTACTTTGTCAGATATCATACATCTCATTGATAAAATTAGGTACTTTCAACAAAATGGGGAAAAGAAAACGTAATGCATATGAATGAGCAATTAAGTTAAAGGTTATCGGCTTTGCAGAATGTGAATCTGGTGTGTCGGAGAAACAGATGTGTGACTGGTGCAAGAAAAAATCAGTTCTAGTTGATAGTCTCAGACATCTTAGAAAATTCGAATAATGAAAAGCCTTTATGCAAACTGAAGTTTGGTTTGAATGATTGGGTTCTATAACAGTGTGTTTCAGGTGCATCTGATGCAGTCTGTAAATAAGTTGTGGCAACATCAAACATACTGTGATCCCTGGTGGCACCATGTCCATGCTAGAACCATTGGATTGCTTGCCTAATCAAGCCATTTAAGGCAAATATGCATTAACAGTGGCATAAGCAGACTGTAGATGGCACAAAGAATTTACAAATGCAGGAAATTTTATGCATCCAGGGATAAGTTAGTATCTCAGTGGGTGTGTAATGCATGGGAGGAAATTCCAAATCAGATGATGGTCAAATCATTTAAGAAATGTATTTCCAATGCAATGGATGGGAAGGAGGATGACAAACTCTTCAGTGATTTCATTAGAGACGAGACCAACAACAAAGTACAAACAGATGACAATAAAGACAAAGAATCACATTTAGATGATGAATCAGATGAGGGATGTGAGTCAGACAATGTTTACGGCAACTGGATGAGAGTGGATAAAATTCAGAACTTTATGTGGTAAATCTGACAATGAAGATAAATTCTTGGAATCTGAACCAGATAATATCAGACAGCGACATTTACCATGAATCACAAATATGTGGACTTAACTTTGTTTATTACAATACTTTTGGAATTAATATATTGTGAGATATTGTGAATCACATCATTCTGGATTGCAATTTGTATACCCGTATATGACATATAATTCAATGCATGGAGTGTCAATTTATTTGCACATGTTCAACTCAATAAAACAAATGTATTTATTCTACATTGGTTTTGTTTTGATTTCTTTTATCTCTATGTCTATCCATCTATCAAGTTTGACTTGTTTATTTTTCCCCAAGTGCAACTCCAACTCATCAACTACATCTCACCCCTTTCTAATGGTTCTGACTTAAAAAAAACACCTTGACTTATAAGAGGGTCATAGAGAAATTCCCGTTTATCAGCCCTAAAGTGGGGTGGGGTCGAATTATAGTCGAATTGACTTTAAGCGAGTATATATATATGTTACTTTAAGAATATTTTCCCCAAATGTTTCATAAGCATAATAACACTATTATGTAAGTTAACAACCTACCTTCATGTCTCTGTGGCTTCCTAACTTTGGTGGTGTGCTGCTGGTCAAGAATTAATTTTTTCAACACTGGAGGTAACCTAGATGCATAAGCCTCAACAATCAGATTCCTCGTTCTTGCTCTCTCCCTGGCCTCAGTTTCAGTGTTCACCTTAAAGATAAATTGCAAGCTACAGTGTATGTGTGTGTCATTTAGATTTTTAATGCAGTTTTAACAATTTTTCAGTCATATCGTTACAATGTCTGCAGTGTGGCAGTTTATAGTGATGTCTAGAACTGGGGCATCATGCTGCAAACATTTAGCATCATCTCCCACCAGTCACATTATACTGACACCACGACAACCAGTCCCAACACTATCCTCTTAATGCTGAGCACCAAGCAAGGCAGCTGCAAGTACCATTTTTACAAGTCTTTTGTATGACTCAGTCGGGGTTTGAACCTGTGACCTCCCACATCCGAGGTGGACGCTCTAACCACTAGGTCACCGGAGTGGTCAAGTTACAGAACAGATTGTAAACAGGCTTTGCTAAATATAGAGAGAACTTTTAGACGCAGAGTTCAGTTAAAATGTGCGTGAAAAGTTAGGAAATACTATTCCACAGAGGTTTTGACAAAAACAAAATTTCTTGAGAAATGTTGAGCTATTTGCTCATATGAATACACCCCACCTTTTCTTTATGCCATCCTTCCACAGGGGTTGGGACTATGGAGTTTACAGTTAAACACAAGTACCATGAATGACACATTATATGCCTGCCCTGTGTTTCTGTAAGTAAGCAATTGGAGGGCATGGCTGACTCTGGAGATTATTGATCAATGAGTCTCAGTGTCCTGGTCCTTTGGTCATGGTATGCAGTCTTAAAGTAATGTTACTGTGCAGAAACCATTATTTTCTTATTAAACTAGCCATGGTCATGACACCTGACTTTTAGACTCAGAATCCACATGTGCAAGCCATCCACCAAGTTTGGTCATGAAACTTACTCTAGAAACAAAGTTATTCTGGAAAACTTTTTTTCTGAGCCACAATAACCCTGACCTTTGACCTTTTCTTACCCTAAAATCAATAAACTTCATCCATTTTTAGGAAAAGTGATAATAAACTTGTACCAATGAATGGATAGAGAATGGAAAACAGGCCATCCCAAAACATCTTCGTGTGTGTGTTTGTGTGTGTGTGTGTGTGTGTGTGTGTGTGAGAGAGAGAGAGAGAGAGAGAGAGAGAGATCTGGATTTTTAACGCAGCTTTAACAATTTTTCAGACATATTGCTTAGATGTCTGCAGTGTAGCAGTTTATAGCAATGTCTAGTACTTGGGCATCATGCTGCAGACATGTAGCATCATGTCCCACCCAGCCACATTAGCCTGACACCAGGCCTACCAGTCCCAACACTAACCTCTTAATGCTGAGTGCCAAGCGAGGCAGGCTGCTATTACCATTTTTATAAGTCTTTGGTATGACTCGACCGGGGTTCAATTCTGTGTCACTACGATGTCTGCAGTTTATACTGATGTCTAGCACTGGGGCATCATGCAGCAGACATGTAGCATGATGTCCCACCCAGTCACATTATCCTGACACCAGGCCGACCAGTCCTAACACTAACCTCTTAGTGCTGAGCACCAAGCAAGGCAGCTGTTAGTACCATTTTTGTAAGCCTTTGGTATGACTTGGCCGGGGTTCGAACCCACGACTTCCCGCATCCGAGGTGGACACTCTAACCACTAGGCCACCAGAGTGGTAGGCGGATGTTCTAAGCGGTTTCTAATCTATGACCAGAAGAGCTAAAAATTACAGGAAAAAAGTGATTTATTCATATGTCCAGCTTGAAATGATAACTGTGCAACTTGAAATAATAACCATAGTAACCCAATGAAATCTGTGAGACCAGTTGCATTCACCATATTCAAAAAGGGCAGTAACTCGAACAAAATACTCAAAAGAAATGGCATTTGTCAATATATGCAGTTTCAAATGCTGACCATAATATATATCAAATTTCACTGTCATCCATTAAAAACTATGAGATTCTTACCATAATATATATCAATTTTCAGTTATCCATTAAAAACTTTGAGATACATACCATTATATATATATATATATATATATATATATATATATATATATATATCTATATAGATATATATATATATAGACAGATAGATAGATAAATTTCAGTGACCCATCCAAAACTTTGAGATTCTTACCATAATATATATATAAATTTTCAGTTATCCATCCAAACCTTTGAGATTAGAAGTTGCATTCACAATATTATGTCAAGGAAATTTCAGTTAAAAGTCAACAAGGGCAAAAACTCAAAACAAGAATTGCAATACTAAAGTAATTGTCAATGTGCAGTCCATCTTCTGATAATGACCGTAATGAACTGTGGGACTAGTTGCACTATCAAGATTGTGGGCTGCATGGAAGGAAAGATGGAGACATGGATTTCTATATTCCCCACCTATTCCATAGACTGTGGTTTGTTCACAACAAATGTTGCATCCTCTAACTTGTCTTTTTACCTTTTGCCCGTTCAATCAAAATTATGAACCACAAACTAAACCAACCGGGGGAAGAGGATTAAACAGCTTGTTTACTTTGGACAGCAGTCTGATGGATCAAGTGTTAATTGTTACTATATGGTTAAAAAAATTTCTTTCTTAAAACAAGAGACTTGAGCACACCTGTTATTTAGTTTGAAAGTAAAAAAACTGAGCTCAGTTGATTGTGTTGATTGACATACTGACAGACATGCAACAATACATCAAAGTAATCACTATGTTGAACTTCCACCAAGACTGGCTCAACAACAATCTGTAAAGTAAATACCCCTGCCATAATAAGAATAACTAAAGCAGTCAAGCTGCACAATTGCAATGATTTATATAAATGCCTGCATTGGATTTACCCAACTGTCCATCACAACTTTTGAAAAGGGAATACTGACTGTCAGGTTAGGGCAGTGGTTCCCAGCTCCCAGGTTGTTAGGACATTCTAGAGGGTCAACAGGATTTTTGGGGGGAGGAGGGTGACAAAACTTATCAAAATGTAGAAAAAGGGTTGTGAGGCTCAGAAAAACTTTTTGAGGGGTCACAGCCAAGAGAGGTTGGGAACCACTGAGTTAGGGGAACTAGTGATCAACCATTTTGATGGTAAACTTACAAGATCAGTCTCTTTTAGTTTCTCATTGAGCTGTATGGCCTGTACAATTCTGCCTCTCTGAAGATAGTGCATAACAAGCAGGTTCTGTGCATGTGGGTCCGTGCTGCTCAGCAAGAACTCCACCAGAAGTGACTCTTCTATGTCCATCAGGTGAAACTGCAGCAGCTGGCCCATCTTCTTGGCTGTAGGATTATTTTGATGGTTAACCACATTAAATATTTCAATGTTCATTGCAAAGATGATTACCATGAATTATATACTTTTCTGTTAATAATGATAACTATCTGCAATATTGTAACAGTTGATCTGATGGGGGAGGTAACTCTTGTTAGTATTCATTTGGTTAATGTACACACCAGGGTTGCATTCAGAAACGATGGCATTATTCGTACACTGTTATCATGGAGGCTAGTCTGGCTCTACTGAATACAAATGTTTAACATGATTGACAAATGCTCACACCAATTTGGCATAGCTGTGAATTATTCTGATTTTTAAACTGTACTCTTGTCAAATAAAAAATAAACAAATAAAAAATAAACAGAATAAATGCAACAGCTTACAAATGCAAATCCCTACATGTTTTACTGAATACTCCAGTTCTTACTGCACACCTGCCAGTCGTGCTAACCTGAACACAGACCAGAACTGTGAATTTGGAGTTTCAGATACACAGAAAACTTATGTGCATGTTATTTTCTCCTTTCTGTTATCTAATACCAATTTATATTGGAAGGCTAATGGAATATCATCCTTTTAATGTCTCTCTGTAGACAAGTTATCTTCAATTTTTGATTGTTGACAGGAAAAAACTGGAATAGGAAAATTACTAGTGCACACATCTCTAATTTACAAATTACTTTGACCTCAAATAAAGAAGATCAGTGAAGTTACCATCATAATAGAGTTCAACTAATTCAGCATAGTGCAGTTAGCCTAATGGAAGTGGGTCTCAAAAACTGTAAATAAAGACGATCAAAGTAAGAGACATCACCATACTGTTGTGCAAACCAAGACAAAAGGCCAGCTGAATATAAAGTTATCAAAGTTACAAACCTGCCAACCTTAACAAGACTGTCTCAGTAAGGCATTCTATATTTTTCCGTAAGACCAATTTTCAGTAATATGTAATAAAATACCAAGTACTGATACTGTCAAGTTGGAAGACATGCATTTAAGAAGTTCAGAAGTGTAATTGGAGACTGATGCAGAGATGGTAAACATTATGTTAAACTAAAGTGTTTGTTAAGTACACAGACCTTAATTACCTCCAGTACAGTTTCACAAGTTGCAGTTCTAAACCATATGCAGCTCAATGGCCTTTAGTTATCTCTCAATTTGATGTAATCCTTTGCTTTTTTTAAATAAATTTCACATGGTGATGGCAACCATATCTCCCACCTTAAGACATACTCAAATCAACATATGATGCTGAATAAACACAATTATTGTCCTTCCTGCTTTTTTCCCCAAGAAATATTCCTTTACATTCTTCTGTGCTATTTAAATTCTTCAAATTTTACTGTTCGTTTTGTTTTGAACATGAATTGTTTCTTGGATGCCATTTTATAAATTCTATAATATGGTTCCCATGCTTTTTTAAATATAACTTTCCAGGATGAAATTTTTTTTTTCAAGATTCACATATGACCATTACTGAATGGAATTAAAGAACAGTTTAGCTTATAAATCAAAACATGTTTCTATTTCAAGATTCTCCCAAAACATCTGGATCAGATATATGATCATGCACAAAACCACAAAATGTATTACAAGAAACCAGTCCGACTACTATATATTCATATATATTGGCATGTAAAGTTATTCAGTTTGCAGAATAAAAATTCTAACTTTACTTTGCAGAACTGCATTATATTGGTATGTGGAAACAAAAACATTATTAACAAAGTTTCTTTTCCTTGCAACCCTGTAATTCTAAAGAAATCTGAATAATCAGTTGTAAATCAAGATATCTACATGCATGTTATACAGAGTAAACATTTTCTACCACAGTATAAAAAAACCCCAATAAATGCAAAGTATTAGAACCTTATCTTGAAGAGAAAAAATTTAAACCCTGAATTAATTTGTACCAATAAAACCCCAAACTAACAAGAATTTCAAACAACCTAAACTCTTTAAGACAAGTTTGTTAAAAATCCACCATTTATAAAGACCTAATTACAAAAGCATCAATTTAAATTAAAGACCTTCAAAATTATATACTACTGTATAAACAAAGATCAAATTTTCTGCAAAATCAACATGTGTCTGCTTGTAATGCGATACACCAATCCATAAACCTGGATTGATACTCACTGGGGCTTGTATTATTTCTTAATGCATAATACAATCGACGACAGTCTCCCATGTCTCCTGCGACTATGCGAGATTGAAACCAATACTTCAAGCTAAATGTCAAAGTGTAATAGACTCGCACCAAGGTTCAGCTCAGGAATTCAATATTTTACACTACAAATTTTACTTGTAAGGAATGTAAGTCTGTTTTCTAATCCAGTTTTCCTACCAATATTCTCACCCCATTTTCATATCTGGAGATTTATACTGGGGCGTGGGGTCAGAGCCAATTGCCTATTGAAAAATTGGAATTCACTACAACCATGTGATAGCAGCATATGGTAGCAGACCTGCCAACCCTGACGAGTCCATCTCAGTAAGGCAGTTGATTTTTTTCCGTAAGATTGACTAGTTTTCAGATAGGTGTAACAAAATATCAATAACTGCTCTTGTAAAGCTGGAAAACGTAATTAAAAGTTCAACGCAGCAACGATAAACATTATGTTTAACTGAATAGTTTGTAAAGTACGCATAGTCTTTATTTACCACTAGTACAGTTGCACAAACTGTAGTTCCAAACCCTATGCAACTCAATGGCTTGTTGCTATCTCTCAACTTGACATAATTCTTGGAAATTCTTTTTCAATTTCACATGACGATGGCAATTATATCTCCCACCACAAGACATACTCAAATTGGCACGTGATGTCCAATAAACATAATTGTGTCCTTTCCAGCTTTTATTCACAAGAATCTGAATACTCCTTTTTTATTCTTCTATGTTGATTATTAACACTCTTTTGGAAGCTTATTTTCCCTTTCGTCTTAAACATGCATCGCTTTCTGGACGCCATTTAAAAAATTTTTTATAATCAACAGTTTGATCATGCAGACGCTTCACATGAACAAATAGGTGCAGTTTAACGTGTCTGGGGTGCTGCTGTAAAGTTAGTGTGGTTCCCTCACTAATTTCATTAATTGTAATATGAAACCCGATCCAAATCAAACATGGATGAACCAACTATACGGATTGGATTTTTCATCAATGATCATTTTTCCGTAGATTTTGCTTGTATGCCGCAAGTCTGTATTTTAAGGGTAATTTTCGTAAGACTTATGGCAAAATCGTAAGGGTTGGCAGGTCTGTGGTAACCACATACCGGTGGGCCCAGCAAACTTAATGTTACAGCGAGTCATACCAGCATGAAACCAATAGGAAAATGATTATTTCCTCAGAAATTTTTGCAAGTATTATAATCATTATATATTTAATCCACTGAAAGACAAGACTAAACTAAGCACTGATGAAACCAGACCTGATGCTCTCCATTTACACTGCTGGTCACATGACCACACAAATCTTTTCATGTGATATCAACAACACATTTTATGTTACACAATAATTCATAAATATTAAATAAATGAAAGCCATGTATCTTTTGCAAAAACCTAAAATGACTTATATGATTTCAACATATTCATTCCAAGAATGACCAGAAACCTGTCACTGTGGCAGCAACCTGGACAGAGCCCGAGTCCTCAAGCTGAGAGCACATGTTAACATGGTAGTCATGTGATACAACAAAACCACTGTTGACATGTGCCCCATGTTTCATAAATATTCGCTGATAGTTTCTCAGAATAAATATATAGAAGATTTTGTGTTCTTTCATTCTTTTTATTACAAACAGTAAGTGGCTTTCATTTCATATTTTTTATTTCTTTTTGCAACATTTGAAATGAGTTATTGTTATCACATTACTGGACCAATGACGTTATGAAGATGTAAATTTTGAGATTGAGTACTCGTATGACTGGTAATGCAAATGGCGAGTACCAGGTCAAACTTCATCAATGCTGTAGTTTCATCTGTCAGCGGATTAAGGATATTACAACTGTAATACTTGCAATTTTCGAGAAAATAAATCATTTTCCTATCAATTTCATGCAGGTATGACTCAATTTAACAGTTCAAGTTTGCTAGACCATCTGGCAAGTGGCTACCCTATGCAGCCATCATACTGGCTTATTGTAATGGTAGACTGGTTCTAATACCTTCCATGTAAGAAAATATACCAATGTCCAGCTATCTGTGAACTAACTAGTCTATCAGATGAATATAATCCACAAAGCATTTAAACTGACCATAAAAATATGTTTGTGGGAAGCACCCAAATAATCCATACTGCAACTTCCAAATATTCTGGTCTGAACATGACAAATTTATCTTGCGATCAGCTAGTTCGGTTACAACTCAATTACACAATTGTTTCTATTGTCAAGTTGTGGCGGAAAATTCCTGAGTTTTTTCTGACTTTCAATGATATTTGCAAAATTCAATGACTTTTCATGGTCAGGAAAATATTACCATTTCTCTCAACTTCTTCCCTGATTTCCCAGTAGCGTGGGAACCCTGCTGTAAGCAACAGCCTGGTCATACAGGTATTTTGCATGAAAAAATAAGTGAAAGTGAAAGCATCTGAAGTACTCCTGTAAAGTTAGTCTGGTTACCTGACCAACTTCATTCATTCTAATATGAAACCCAGAAAAAAATCAGATACTGAGAAGCAAGCATCCCGACTTTACCACAATAACTGTATTTCTTTAATATTTATTATTCCATCACAATAACTGTATTTCTTTAATATTTATTATTCCATCACAATAACTGTATTTCTGTAATATTTATTATTCCATCACAATAATTGTATTTCTGTGATATTTATTCCGTAAGTCTGTATTTTAAGGGTCATCTCTGTAAGATTTACAGTCAAATTGTATGAGTTGTCATGGTCTGACATTTAACTTATCCTGTTATTTTAACAAACAGTTTTAATAATGCAGCACATACTTTCTAGACATCCGAGAAAGAAGTGGTTCATCAGGTCTTTACTATTAGCTGGGTCCTGACAAGTCCTCAGGAAGTCCAGAGCCAGAGATATGTACCTGAAACACAATCAAGAATGTAGTTGGTTTTATGGGGCAGTGGAGGATGAGAATTAATTTTAATGATTAACACTCAACGATAACTT
This sequence comes from Megalonaias nervosa, assembly GCA_016617855.1. NCBI lineage: Eukaryota > Metazoa > Mollusca > Bivalvia > Unionida > Unionidae > Megalonaias > Megalonaias nervosa. The sequence goes on from JAECUM010020946.1 coordinate 27,061, forward strand.
TCACCATTACCTTAATCACCTTTTCTGAGACAAAACTGCCCTTGCCTAAATTACAAAATTGTTTCCTCTCATTAGATGGAAAGTTTGGGAACATCTATAACTAGACAGAACACAAACCCATTCTGGTGCGAACATTATCGGCCCATGATCAGTAGCTGTCCTTTTTGACTTGGACTGAGACTACTTGTGACATCAGAAAAGGGTGGGAGGAGATAATTTTGCAATAGTGAAAAGTATTACTTCATTAAAACTAGTTTAACACCCCACCCCCACCCCCTGGCTAAAAACTATATTTTAATAGCAGAAATAAATTGTGGTCTCTACTACCTAGCTGAATTTGACAGTACAGTGTGAGGCTGACAGCTTCAAATAAAGTGACTTTTTAAAAAATTATATAGTGACCATTACTGTAGGAGAGTCAAATACTGTATGTTGGCAGTAGCTTACATCGCACTTTGTGCTGCAAATGTTGGGTCCAAGGCAAAATGCCTTTGTGCTGGTTTGTCAAAACCTGAAGGTAGAGGGAGGAGAAGGTAAAAGGTGACCAGGAGAAAAAAACGGCTCCCTTAAAATTCTCCAATAATGGTTGAGTTAGATAGGCCCATGAAGTAGCAATAGCCTAAATTAATGGACTTTAATTCTCATAAAGCAAAGGTTCCTCCAAGTAAGAGATTGATAAGCTCCCTTCATAGTTAGACAATCCAATTAGAAGTAGTCAAATCAATCTATCAAGCCTTAACTGGGGACAGAAGCATATTTTGATCACTCACAGCACAGATACAACCAAGACTAGGGATTTCAATAGAAGCTACCAAAGGCAGTTTTTGCCAGAGACCCAAGTTTGAAAAGGACAGCACAGACTTGTGATTACTGGTAAACCATAAGTAACCCTTTTGTACTGACAAAGAATGAAGTTCACTCTTTCTCTCAGACACTAAAATAAGAAGACAGTTTTCAAGATAAGGTTTTTGAAAGAAGCTTCATCCAATGTTCATATGGGGGATTTGACAAAGTCCACAAAACACAAGAAATTCCATCTTGGTATTATTGACCATGCAACAGGACTCTGCAGCTAAAAATACTTTATAAGATTGGAGACATGAGGATCAGAGAAAATGGCCAGACTCTTTGAGAACTTGAGTGTCTCAGACAGGGCTATCCTATAGCCCTTAATATTTGAGACTGAACATTCTCAACCTCTCTTGGATCAAGAAATTAGAGCCTGAACATTCCTCTCTTAAACAGGAAGAGATGTCTGCCACTGTACTTAGAGAGGGACAGCTATGATAAATGTGGTACCTTCTGTGCCAATCACGTAAGATTTTCCACTCTGCATCATAGACCTTGGATATGGAACATTTCTCAGACTGGATAATAAAGTTGGCAACTTTGCTTGAAATGGTCATGGTGGAACAAGCACATGTGAGAAGCCAAGTGTAAAAGTGGAGAATCTGTGGGCTGTTGTGAAGAGACCCACTGTACTGTGACAGCGGTAAAAATAATTTGAAGGTTATTATGTCAAGACCCCAATTAAATTATGACCAATCTGATGTGGTCTTGATATTATGTGCTTCTTAAACTGATTACAATAGCATTCATACTTAAAATGCTTCTTCTGAATGCAAGTCAGCAGCATTTCTTGTAAAAAGATATTGCATACCTATAGAAATATCTACTCATGTCTCCACTTTGCCATGACATTAATAAAGCTGAAATTCCTGAAAATACCAGTGACCCAGGAAGAACAAAGTACTGTCTGACCAGATGAAAAATCAAATAATGTTGTGATAGTTCCATGCACATTAAAATGATGCCTAAATTACCAAAAATGACACTCCGAACGCAGATATATAGGCACCATTTATTAGAAGGGTTTCTAATCTCTGTCTTCACTCCAAACATAATTTTATCATCTAGTCTCCAATGGAAACCAGTGTTTCAAAAAACAATGACTTCCTCTGTGACATGTCTGGACTTTCAAAATGTGGCAAAACTGTCAAAAGTAATCGATAATTTCTTATATTTGGGAGGTTAAATGAATATTAAGGACAGAAAAATTGCATTGAAAGTAAGTTATAAAAAAATGCAATGCATTTTTGAGGGGGTTTCCTTAACTTCAGTTTCAAGTGAATTTTTTTACATCTGAAAATTTTCAAAAAAAGTATGACTTTAATGAAAAAGTTATGCTTTTCGAAATAGAATAAAACTTTTAAGAAGTTATTTGAAAAACATGGCCTGTAAAGCAAGACTGACCAACATCACTTGATTCTCTCTTCTTGATACAGCATTGACTTAAGAAACTTCCATTTCTACACTGTCAGATTGGGCTTCTGTATGTATAGGGTCAAGAGACGTGTATAAATTGCAAGGAAATGATAGATGTTCATATTTGTAGGAAGTGAACTAAGGTATCAGTCTGGGAATATGTTTCTTTTGTATTCTAGATCTCCAAATGGAGATAGGAATCATTTCCTTGAAGTGGTCACTAACACCAGGAAAAGATATAACAATGCAATAACAGCTGTAATAGGGCCCCAGGTGGCTGAGCGGTCTAAATTGCATGCCTTTACCGATCACTGCCATCTCTCTCCTGTTCATGCTTGTGCTAAGTCTCAGGCTCAGCGCATGTTGGTATGTGAGAAAGCTTGCCTGTAGCTTCCCATGGGTCAGTGGTTCTTCCTGGGGTTTGGGGGTTTCTATGTCCACCATTTACACTGGCTACTATGTATAGCCTACAATGTGCTGGAAACTGGATTTAAGCCCAAAACAACAACAGCTGGTAATGTATTACTGCTATTAAAAGGATTAATTTTTGTCATATATTTTAAATTTTTAAACCCAACAATTTACATCTACATGTAAAACACAACTGTATCCATTCCCATTTTCAAATGAATGGCTTGGCTAATGTTAATCCCACACCATGAACCTGGAACCCAAAATACCTCTTTACAATCTTAACTAGCATGTTGGGATTTCTGGATAAGCCTATTTTTAAGAAAAGGGAAATATCAGAACAATGCCCCATTTTACTATATGGTTGCTTTGGAAAGTATCTGAAACCAACAGAAAATATGAAACAAACAAGCAGAAATGGATTCATTTTGCTTAAAAACAGAAGTGCATCAAGGTTCACAAAATCAACAAATGACCAAGAGATCTGAACTACAATGTCGCAGAATTTACATCATCCAAAATATTCATTTGCAGAGTTGCATTTCAGAAACACGAAAGACTGTCGAAAGATTGAAATTCCATACCTACCCATTAGCCAGAAGAACAGTGAGTTTCAGCTTCATATCTTTTGCCGAGGTAATGCTGGCAAGTGCATTTTCACTGTACCTCAGGGCCAGTTTTTCTTCTCCCTGGTACAGCAGTGCTCGAATTATCAGGCAGTGCTGCCACCTACCCAGTTCAGATTTTACTGAGGGGTGAAGGATCATGCCTATAGCTTCCTGTGAAAGAAATTTAATCACGAGATCTAGAGGAGGATTTAATAATATGGGTATTTTACACCTTGCTTTACAAATAATTGCATTTGTACAAAAAAGTATCTCATAAGGTGTTGTATAAACAGCACAAAACACTCAATACCAGACTGAGTGTAACCCTATAAATCATGCCTCTAAAAATACATCACACAGCCTAAGGACCAAGAATAATTCTGGGGATATTCATTAATACAGCTCAATTTTAGTACACATTCTATATATATATATATATATATATATATATATATATATATATATATATATATATAATTCTGTATGTGTGTGTGTGTGTGTGTCT
>JAECUM010020947.1:0-39192 GCA_016617855.1 Megalonaias nervosa
ATATATATATATATATATATATATATATATATATATATAACGTGTACGGCTAACCTTTGGTGTAAAATGAATAGAATGGTGTATCAAGAGTTATTCCCCTTGATTGGATAAGTGAGACAGTAGTAAATAGGCCGATCCTAAACCAAACCGAGAATTATCCTATAAAACTTTCTATTTTGTAATTTCATTAAGGAGTAATTTTTAGCTTAAAATAAGACTAAAAATATTTTATTGGAGCAGATCCTAAACCAGACCGAGAATTCTCCCATAAAACTTTCTATTTTGTAATTTTATTAAGTAAACATTTTCAGCTCAACATAAGACTAAAAATATTTTATTGGAGTGGCCAGAAATTTTTTTTCGATCTTGGAGAGGAGACCCCACACTTTTCAGTTTTTTCCGAGAAAGATATTACTAAACATTTACTACTGTTGTAACCATATTTTATGATAATCTTTTTCATACCTGCTGACTCTCATTGGTAGGATATCAATTAACATACTGTCAATAATACGAAACACGCGTATTAAATCATCCATATCATATTTTACACCTCGTAAGTAAGATCGTATTTGATCAAGTAATTTTTTATAAGTGATAATTGCTATCTTACAAGCATTTTTTTCGTCTCAAGCTTGGGTTCGATCTTCTTACATGCCGTTGAAAGAGAGACACCGATGCCAGAAATAATTAACAAAAATAGATTTAATAATGCTCCACTTGAGATTATGCCAGAGCTAGTCATTAACAATGGCAAATATGATATTACTCGAAGTATTCTACGGTAGTATTTATAACATTCTTTTACACACCAAAGGTTTTTATGATAAAATTTATAATATTGTACTAGTGCGTCAACATCTTGTTTTGGAATTTCTTCTGAAATATGATTGAAATCAATGATATGTTTTTTCATTATACAATTGTTTTTGCACAAAAACAAAAGTTCTAATACCAACAACTGAATCAAGAAAATCACGAAATTTATTATTGTTAGGATCAGCTATAAAAATTCTGTATTTGTCATAAACATCTGACGAAGTATCATTATATCGTTTATCTGTTAGTACCTCATTTTTCTTTAACCAAGCGTATGAGTCAAAAGTATCTCCTACTTCACGTTCGTACAAATCTGTTTCGTTCACCAGATTACTGTAATCGCTTTCTGTTTCATCAATATACCCTAATGCCAAGCTTATTTGAACTAACATGAAATTTTTGAGAACAAGATGTTGTCTGATAATTGCATATGCGACAACGAAATTTGCTAACATTAATATTTTGAGTGATTTTAGTCCAGTAATGTTAAAACCAGTAAAAGTATTTACTTTAAGCCATAATTTTTCGCATTGTTTTGTGAACATTTTCCCAACCTCATTGTAATAATTTCGTAATGACAATTGTCTAGAGCGTTGGAGTGATGGAAATGGAATATCATCTCCTTTGCCTATATCGTAATAAGAACCAATCCCTACACCAAGTGTTGTTCGATTGACTTCCTCAAAAAAATTTTCTCGCTCAATGTCACCAAGATCATTAATTTCATTGTCAAAATCTTTAATTATTTTTAAAGACCTTTCAACAATAATCGGATAAAATTCTGGGTCTTTTTTTCGCATCATTGGCAAAATTGCGTTTGAGTACGCTTTAATAAGTAACTCCGTGTCTGGTGTCATGTTAACAATATTAACTAGCGTTTCTTTTTCGTGGTAGTACATACCGAGATACTTAAAAATTTCTCGTTTTGAAAAACTATTATATATTTTTTGTTTCTTTATATTCCAATTATTCTTGATTCTACTAGCTTGTCAAGACGGTTATGATTTTCGTTTATTCGTCTTTCCTCCAGTGTTTTCCACCATATGCTCGTGCCTTTATTAAGTCTGATTTTATTATCAAATCTATATTTTTAAAGTCAAGCTCGAGTAATATGTTTTTAAATATAATTTCAACTTGTTTTTGTTCTTCTAGGCAATCATCAGGATGACAGTATCTGCTTATAATATCAAAGTTTTCTACATCTTTCAACAGTTGTGGTCCTGGCATTTGCATAACACGAACAAATTTTTTTTCTTCTTCTAACAATGGAGAGTTTATCATTGGAATTATAAAAATTTTTGTTATATTTATCATACGTGCCGCTAGTGATATATTCCCAACATCTTTTTTAGGGTTAAAGATATTATCATAAAATTCTCTTGCAACGGTTATAATTGGTGGTTCTGATATTATTTTATAGCATTAGATTAAATTTGATCATCGAGTGTGTATATTTGAAATGCTGTTAGTCCTGGAAACGGATGTTCAGCAGCAAAAACATTAACTTGAAAATACAAGTACTTGTTAACAGTATTTTCTGTCGGAATCGTAAAGTATTGTGTTGTTGAAATATACGTGTTCTCTGTACTATACAATACTGTCCAGCTGATATCATCATTTGATCCTTCCAATTGCCAATTATAAATTCGACCAACACTAGAGTTTAATCGACCGCGCAAATGAAATTGCCAAATAGCAACTGCAGTGGGACATTTAATTCTAATCCAAAAATTTTCAACTTCTGGTATTAGAACATTTAATACAGGAGATGAAGATGTATTTCTACTGCCACACAAAGCAATATTGGAAGTTCGCGGTCAGATTATGACAGTAGCTAATCCACCCGTTGCAATTGCAGCTGGAACAGAAGTAGCTCTTATAAATGATGGTTGATGTTTATTTAAAAGTGCTAGATATCAACTAGCTAATCAAACAGTAGAAGATATTTCAAGTCACTTACAAGTTGCAAGTACAATCTTAAATATTATTTCGTTTTCTGATGATTATTCAAGATCAACTGCAACTAATATGATGTGGTTTAAAGATACTGGACGTGGTTCAGCTGAATCGACCGAACTTTTCTCGAAAGGTGTTTTATTACACGGAGCTGATGCCGCTGCAGATCTTATAATTGTAAGAACTTTTCTTATTGTTAATGCAGCCGCGCTAGGTATAGCCGCACCAGCTGCAGACGCTAATGTAGACGTTGTAAGAGTCTCGCTTACTGCTGCTTGTAATAATCTTCGTATAACACCGCCAGGTGCAGCTGCGAACGCTGTTGTAATGTTAGATTTAATCAATAACACAATGAGCGTAAGAAATGTACGTTACAATGAAGGTTTTGCTAGAAGAAAAGAACTTGCAGAAGGATCATATCAAATTACAATGATGCTGCCGTTAAGTACAATATTTGGCTTTTGCAGGGATTATAATAAAGTATTTCGTGGAGTTAAACATACACTTATATTAGATCGAGCACAACAGAATGACTGTTTATTTCGAGCTGGCGGGGCTGATGTACAGTTTATCATAAACAAACTTGCGCTTTGGATGCCACGAATAACACCATCAATCACTAAAATGTCAGAATTAAATGACATGCTGCAAAAACATACAAACAGAATTTATTTTCAGCAACATAAAATATATCAAACAGCAGTTCCAAATACTACTGACCACACATGGCGAGTTACAACAACATCAAGTGAACAACTGCCGAGGCAATTATTTGTTGTATTTCAATGGCAAGCGCGACGTGGTAACCAACAACAAAATAATGCGATATTTGGTAACGCTGATGTTAGACAAATATATGCTAGACTAAATTCAAAGCAATATCCAGAACGAGCGATAGAATGTAATTTTGCAGATGACGCTAATAAAAATATTACTCGACCTTACATGTATCTACTCGACGCAGTGCAAAAATATCAGGATGTTTGAGATGGATCTCAGATATCAGTAGAGGAATTTCGTACACTTTATCCAATATTTTATTTTGATGTTAGTAAACATAGCGAGCGAGCAGCTGATTCGACAGCTGATATTGAAATTACTTGGACATTAGGAGCAGTTCCAGATCCAGCAGCGCAGTTGTACGTGTAAGCGTTAGTAATCAGCGACAGATTTATTACGATTGATTCTGTTAGAGGCAAAATGACAGTACAAGTTTAATCTGTAACTTTAATATAAGATGACAAAATATATTGTAAAAGAAATATATTTGACTGATGGTCAAGTTAAAAAATTAGCAGTTGCTGTTGAAAAGCAGAGGCAGGTATCATTAAAAATCAACCCTGACATTTCCAAGGGTATTTTAACAAAATTAATGTTAACCAAAAAACAAGTGAACAGGCACTATCGCGGCAAACCTTTTGTTTTAAATTTAAGTTCCGCACAAATAACAGCGATGGCAAAACAAGGTGGTTTCTTTGGTCCGGCATTATCAGTAATAGCCAGAACGTTTTTACCAAACATTTTTCCGGTGTTAGGTACATTAGGGCTAGCAGCAGCGTCTGAAGCAATATCTGGCGCAACGAAAAAAGCAGTTGAAGGTCATGGTATAAAGAAACTTTCAGTTTAACTTTCAGTTTAATTTTATGTGACTGATATATATGATGCCACGACGAAGAAAAACAACAACGAAAAAAAAAAGACACCGCGACGTCGAAGAACAACCAAAGGCGGATTTATTCCAATAGCTCTACTTTTAGCGGGTTTAGCAGGAAGTATACTGCCAAATCTGCTGGGAATAGGACGAGGACTAACATTGCCGGGAACACGGCCTCCCCGCTAAGTAACTTTGATATGCTTGATAAGCTAAAACAAGTAAATATTTCCACGGAGTTTATTCCAAAGATGAACTTGCTAACATCTCAGGTGGTTCCTGGGTGATAAATATACAAGATTTCAACGACGCATCTGGTACACATTGGGTAGCAGTTTATAATAACAATTATTTTGACTCGTTTAGACTTCCACCAAGTGACGCGATAAAAAAAAATATATAAACAAAAAATATAAAATAATATATTATTCGTCTAATCAAATTCAGCCTGTTGGAACATCTACTTGTGGATATTATTGTATAATGTTTATTATACAAATGTCCCAGCCTAAATTTAATTTTTAAAAATTTATTTTACAATTTGACAAGCACCCTTCTCACGCTAATGATGAGATTGCAATTAATTTTTGTAAAGCTATCTAAAGCTTGCACAAAATTATTTATAAATTTTGCTAATTTTATCTAAATTACAAATATATAATGTCAACATATTGTCTTAAATGTAAAACTAAAACAGAAAATATCAATGAAACAACAGAAAAAACAAAGAACAACAGGACGTTGCTGAAAATTATTTGTGCAGTCTGCGGAAAAAGAAAAAGTATGTTTTTAAAGAAATCGTTGGGAGCTGGATGCTCTGACAATGTCAGGGACGTTATTTTAGTAGACGACTGAAAAAAAATATTTAATAAGTAGACGACTGAAAACAATTATTGTAAAAGTTATTTTAATAGAATGATATGTAAGTGTGATTCTCACAGAGATCTCTGTCTTGAGCAAAATAAAATTGTCACATACTGTCAGCAATGCAACAACAGAGAAATAATAGGAACAGGTATAGATATACATAAAGTAATTGGCAAATTGCCGAAACCAAAAAGCGGTTGGACCTTGCCAGGCCATAAATATACTGGACCTTATAATCCTCTTGATAAACAACTAGATGAAAATGATAATCCACTGCCAGGACAAGAGCCTTACAATCAAGTTGATGAGATAGCAATGCGCCATGATATCTGCTACCGTGATATAGAACATCCCGATAACGTTCATGTAGAAAACTCAAAATCAGATTGTGATAAAGTAATGTTAGACGAACTTCGTGATATGAAACCGATAAATATGCGAGAACGTTTTGATAGAAGGCTGGTGCAGTGTTTTATTGGAGCAAAATATAAATTGGGACTCGGTGAAGAATTGTATGATGATCTTGCAGCTGAATTACACAAACCTAACAAAAAAAAGTTTACGCGACGTAAAGTTCTCGCAAATGCCGTTGATGACATCTGGGCAATAGATTTAGTTGATGTGTCAAATCTAGCTGAATTTAATGATAATAAGAAATACTTGTTTAATGTCATAGATATTTTTAGTAAATATGCTTTTAGTGTTCCAGTGTCAGACAAGACAGGAACGTCAATAACAGATTCGCTGAAACAAATAATAACAACTACAGAAAGAAAACCAAATAGAATCTGGACTGATCACGGAGCAGAAGTTTTTAATAAAATATTTGAGCGGTTTTTGCTCCAAAATAATATCAAAAAATATGTTACAGGAAATGAAGGTAAAAGCGTTGTCGTTGAGCGATTTAATCGCACGCTAAACGGAAAAATACACAAATATTTGACAGCTAAAAATACAAATAAATATATTGACAATTTACAGAACATTGTTGATGAATATAATAACACGAAACACCAAACCTCTAAACTGTCACCAAATGACGCAATTAAAAATCCAATATTAGCAAATGAAAACATGTATCACAGACATAAATTTCAAGTTGGTGATAAAGTTAGAATTTCTCTGACGAAAATTACATTTGAAAAAGGATTTACTCCAAACTGGAGAGAAGAAGTTTTTGTTGTTGATAAAGTACTTTTAACAATACCTGTAACATACGCGCTGAAGGATTTATTGGGTGAACCTATAACTGGTAGTTTTTACGAGGAGGAACTTCAGAAAACTTCCCAAGACGTATTTGTTACTGAAAAAGTTATTAGAAAGCGCGGCAACAAAAGTTTAGTTAAATGGAGAGGAAATAGCGATAAATTTAATAGCTGGGTGCCAACTAAGTCGATTTCATCGACTGCGATGCAATAATGTTATTATAAATTTGTTCGTACTTTACAAGTACAGATTTACATTTGATAGTTTTACATAACGAAATTAAATATAATTTTCTTGTATTATCGACTGGCATCAAATTGAATATTTTAGCAAAAATAAAATCATATTTTATATTTCTTCGATGGCCAGTTATTTTTACACCGAGAAAAGGTTTGATAAGCTGCCAAAATATTTGTTGTTCGGCAATAGTAAAATTAAATTTTATTATTTTTTTAGCAATGTGATACTTAGCATTATATCGTCCAGTCGTCGGTCTGCTGTAATTTTTTCTGTCAGCGACAGCAACTGCTTCATCATCATTGTCATTGTTGTACAAAATATCATCTTCGCTATAGCTAGAAAATTTGTCTATATCTCCAGAGATAAAATTGTCGTTAGTGATTGTGTTGTTGGCGACTTTATCGTTAGAGATATAATCTTCCGCGTATATATCAGCAAGTCGTTTCATTAAATCCATATTATAATATACTTTTATCTAATTTATAATAATAATTGCCAGCGAAACGAAATCTCCTGATGTAAAATATCATCAAAAAGTTAATATATTAAATTATAAGGAACTAGCTGAGGCTATTAGAAAATGTCTGTCGGGATGTAGTGCTTATTCTGTTGACGTTATTGTAATGCAGGGCGAAAATGACAGAATGTTACTAACAGCAGCAGAAAAAAATAAACTTAATGATAGCACTTTTATGACATTAAAATTTGATCGCGATGATATTTTGATGTTTGCCCACAGTTGCTCAACTAAAACCGAGCTAAGAAACATCATTGATCGTCATATCTGAAACTAAATCTGTCAAAAGTGGATGTTGACGTTGTTGATTTATGTACGCCATCAGCAATAAATTTTACTGCACGAGAATTAATTTCATGATATTTTGCGGCAGCTGATATTGATTTAAATTTCATTTTTTCTCCAGTTTCTAAATTTGTTGAAACAACTGGTCTTTTACGATTTTTAAAATTATTACCGCCACCTATACCACGTTTAGTATTTTCTTTTTGTGTAACTAAATCTAAATTTTCTAAACGATTGTCGGTTTTAATTTTTTGTTAATATGGTCGATAACTAAATTATTTGAAATAGCGCCATTAAATGTTTCGTACACAAAACGATGTGATAGATAACAAACATGGTCAGTTTTAGTTCCTCTAACCATTACACCTAAATAACCATCATTTCTTAAATTTCCAACAACTTTTTTTGTTCTTATATGTCGAATAATTCCTTTGTCAGATGCCTCATATAAATCAAACACAGGATGTGGCTTATTCTCATTTTGTAAAGCTAAATGCTCAATATTGTCATCGTTTATTGAGTTATTTACTCTATAGACTCGTTATCCATCTGGGATATCATCGCAGAACAAAGTATAAACAAAATCTTTTCTAAACATTTCAGTCATATCTGTATTATCACCTTTTACTGAAATTATCATTCCAGCTGGTGTTGGTCTACCAACGGATGTTTTAGATTTTAATTTAATAACCGAACCAAGTGCATTTTCAGCATATAAGTTGTACTTCGGATGAACATGATATGCTTCTTGCTCTTCCGTTGTCAGTCTCATGTATCTCAAAATTTCTGTCATTATACTATAAGGATTTTATATCTCTAATTGATTTTTCAACTGGCGTGTGGTGAGTTATCAATCGAACAGTCAATTAGAGATATAAAAATACTATATATAATACAATGTTAAAATTGCGTGATATTGCCAAAAAGAGCATTATCAAAGCAGAAAAAATTGCTACAGCATTTTCCGGATACGACAACAGTTACAAATTTGATAATCAAAATGTTTTAGCAAATTTTAACTCTACAAATTTATATCATCTTTTACAACCTGTTATAGCCCAAGAACTTGCAGCTCACAAAAGTATCAAGCTAATAGTACAATATCATACGATTTTATCAAAATTACATGTAATCGAAAAAGATATACTTGATATAATTTTTGAAAACACAAGTTTCGACAGCGAAATTTTCGAACCATATCTAACAGCTAAATCACGAAAAATATTAACTGGAACAAATATTGCCACAGTCGCCGCTGAAATACACCAAGAAATAAATAAAAAATTGGAGGAATTTACTTCATCTGGGTCAGGTTGGAAATTTGAAATGATAAAGGAAGTTTTAATTCATACAGCAAAATATAACGTACTTCGAGGTAGTTCTTACGTTGATCTTCCAAAAAAAAAAAATTAAAAACAAAAAAATGCTGTATAAATGTCAAAAACAACGACGATCAATGTTTTCGTTGGTCAGTTTTGTCTGAGAGACATCCTCAGAGTGACCACAGTGACCGAATTGAAAAGTATTTGCCATACAAAGATGAACTAGATCTTAACGGAATAACTTTTCCAGTGGCAGAAAGTCAGATACCAAAGTTTGAAAAACAAAACAATATTTAAGTAAATGTTTTCGGACTAGATGAGCGAGAAAATGTTTACCCAAGATATATTTCAGAGACTGCTACACAAAAGACAATAAATTTATTATTTTATAAAGGACATTACGTTTGGATAAAAAACTTTAACGGCTTAGTTGGCGGACAGTATAATAAACATAAAAAGAAAAAATATTTCTGTTACAGATGCTTACAAGGGTTTTCTAAACCTGAGAAACTACAGGAACATCTTAAATACTGTATCAACGTTCAAAGAATAACTATGCCAAGCGAAAAAGAAAAAGTCTTAAAATTTAAAAATTACAATCATAAGTTAAATATACCTTTCGTTATTTATGCTGATTTCGAGTGTCTACTCGTTCCGGTGGCAGGTGCAGAAAATGATCCTAATAATTCAAGTACAAGAAAAATACAGCAACATGTTCCTTGCGGAGTAGCTTATAAAATAGTTTGTTGCATCGACGATAAGTTTTGATGTCCGGTTAAGTTATATAGATGTAAAGATAATGAATCTGAAAGTCCAGCAATTTGGCTGCTAAAAAATCTTATAGATGATGTTAATAAAATTTCTAACAGATTATTTAAAACAGCTCCAATGAAAATAACATCTAAGCAACAATTTGAATTTGATGAAGCAGTTGATTGTCATATTTGCGAAAAATCTTTTGTAGACCTCAACGGAGTCTGTGATAAAGTGCGCGATCACTGTCATCTAACTGGCCAGTATCGTGGGGCAGCTCATAATAATTGTAATTTAAAATTCCATGCACCAAAGTTTATACCTGTCGTTTTACATAACTTTCGTGGCTATGATAGTCATATCATTGTAGAAGCTTTTGGCAACGAGGAAATTAAATCTAAACTAAAACTAAATAATAAGATAAAATGTATACCAAATAATTTTGAAAAATATATGTCAGTTACTCTCGGAAAATTACGTTTTATTGACAGTCTACAATTTACATTAGTATCATTAGAAGATCTTGTAGAAAATGCTGTAAAAGCTGGTAGCGAGTTTTATTACCTAAAAAGTTGTTTTGGAGATAAATTTAATCTACTGACAAGAAAAGGAGTGTTTCCGTATGAGCATCTCGATGACTGGAGCAGATTTGATGAAACGTCTCTGCCCGGCAAAGATAAATTTTACTCGCAGCTCAAAAATGAAGATATTACAGACGACGAATACAAACATGCACAAGATATTTGGAATAAATTTAGTTGTCAAACATTTGGTGATTATCATGATTTATATTTGAAAACAGATGTATTACTACTAGCAGATGTTTCTGAAAGTTTTCGTCAAGTAAGCTACAGTAATTATGGACTAGATCCCTGCTGGTATTATTCTGCTCCCGGGCTGTCATGGGACGCTCTACTAAAAACAAGCAAAATAGAATTGGATCTCTTGACAGATGTCGATATGTTTAATTTTATTGAAAAAGGGATCAGAGGCGGAATTAGTGTTATAACAAAAAAAAATATGCAGTAGCTAATAATAAATATCTAAAAAATTATGATAAAAATCTCCGATCTAATCATATTATTTATCTAGATTGTGTCAATTTGTATGGTTGGGCCATGTCAGAGCCAATGCTCTGCGGTGGGTTTCATTGGATAACTAAAGATCAATTTCTTAAAGAAACTGAAAAAGATTTACCAGAAAATGTCAGTTATTTTGTTGAAGTCGATCTAGATTACCCTAATTCGTTACATGATCTACACAACGACTACCCATTTTGTGCAGAGTCTATGATGATAGATTACAGTTTACTATCACCTGAACAACGAGCTATGACAACAGCAAAAAATTCGATCGTTAATAAGTTAGTTCCAAATTTGTTAAATAAAAGAAATTACGTGATACATTATAAAAATTTAAAACAAGGAGTAGATGCTGGACAATTCTGAGAAAAGTCCATCGTGTGGTAAAATTTAATCAGTCTAGGTGGATGTCAAATTATATTGACTTAAATACCAAACGTCGTGCTGTGGCTAAGACCGACTTTGAGAAAAACTTTTTTAAGTTAATGAATAACACAGTTTTTGGAAAAGACAATGGAGAACATTATAAAACGAGCAAATATTGAAATTGTTAATGATATAAATTAGTCAACGATGACGGTTTTGTCAGTATGAAAATATTTAATGAAAATCTTGCTGCAATACAACGACAAAAGACAAATTTAAAGTTAACTAAACCAGTATATGTTGGTGCAGCTGTACTTGATATATCAAAGTGGCTAATGTATGATTTTCACCATAATTTTACTAAAAAGCAGTGGCCAGATTCGGAGTTGCTATTTACTGATACAGACTCGCTAGTTTATAATATAAAATGTGAAGATGTCTATGAAGATATTTATAACAATAAAAATTTATTTGATTTATCAGATTATCCGACTAGTAGTGGATTTAATGATAATACGAATATAAAAGTTATTGGTAAAATGAAAGATGAGTTTATGTTTGTGCCTGTGAAAGAGTTTGTTGGACTTCGAAGTAAAATGTATGCCTTAATTCTCGACAACAATAAACTGACAAAGAAAGCGAAAGGAATTCCATGTGGTTATGTAAAGAAATGTACGAAATTTTAAATCAGCACTAAATAATAATGTCAGTTTTATTAAGACAAATGTCATTAGAACGAATCTTCATAAGCTTGAAACTGATACGATTTTTAAACGTGGACTTAGCAATTTTGATGATAAAAGATATTGTAAAGACGGAATTAATACTTTAGCACTTGGTCATTATAGAAGGGAGATAATACCGTTCCAGCTTGTTTAAAAATCGTATCTGGATTGTCGAACATAGATTGGTTCGAATGCACTTTATGTCTGTATTGATTTTCAGACTGTCTGTAATAAAGCGCTGCTGGTGATTTCTAGGCTTATTAGTGAGTTCGTTTTGTCTGTTAAGTGATTTTCAGGTGTATTAGTCTGTCTGTCTGTTTCTAAAGCCGTACTGAAACAGAATTCCCTGAATCTTTACAGGCTTGGTAAAAACCCACCTATTGATTTTCAGACCTGCCTATAATGTACACAGCCGCTGTAATACACGTGAAGGATGATATTGACCATGAAAATGTCTCTGCCTATAATGTAAACAGCCCTGTCGTTTATTCTGTATAAATACACAGTCGCTTCGTTTCTCTGTACAATATATTTTAGATTTCGCGATTAAACACACAAACACACATACACATATATATATATATTTTCAGAATCACTCACACAGGTAACTGGTAAGTATATAGTAATTTCTCGAATATATACATGTAACCGAATTTCATAGCTCAACCCAGGAATATTGGATTCTCGTACTGAAGGTCTGTGGTTCGATTCCCATCACTGGCATATGTCGGTGGGTATGGTCCTGGGCTACCAAAAAAATTTTAAAAGATGGGGGGCTCCGCCCCAAGGTTTCATATAATCTCTCATCACGTTGAACAACGTGGTGAGTGCGTTTTGCACTCACCACGTTTAATTTGGTGGGGGGTTATATGAAAGCGCAATGCCTAGACAGTCCTCTGAATATCTAAAGTTTCGTTTCGTTTAGTGATTCGCTGGTGAGCCCTCTAAAATAACCAGTAGCATGTGTGAGCTCTCTACCTCATTTGAAGGGTACCCCATAAAGAAACATTCAGAAAGAATGTCGCCAAAAAGAAAACTTTGTGGGGTGCCAATAACGGTCACAAGAAAGACATCATCATGCAAAGGACCCTCAAAGGAACCACAGGTAATGAAGGGGCTTTAATGGAATGATAACCGCTTATGATGCTACTGGTTATTTTTGATATTTTGTATAGTATATTTTTTACCGTAGTATATATTTTTATTGTAGACTTAAACCTTAAAAAATAACAATAAAAAATAGTAAATATATTGAAGGGTCCTGGATCAGAGATACAGCTCCCCCAATCCAGTTTTGGTTTAGGATCCGCCCCTTAAAGTGGGGTGGGGTCTCCTCCCCAAGATCGAAAAAAAAATTTCTGGCCACTCCAATAAAATATTTTTAGTCTTAATTTGAGCTGAAAATGACTATTTAATAAAATAACAAAATAGAAAGTTTTATGGGAGAATTCTCGGTTTGGTTTAGGATCTGTTCCAATAAAATATTTTTAGTCTTATTTTAAGCTAAAAATTACTCCTTAATAAAATTACAAAATAGAAAGTTTTATAGGATAATTCTCGGTTTGGTTTAGGATCCGCCTATTAGTTTACTACTGAGATGTGGTGGGAGTCTTCGTGTTTATTGAACTTCACACAGCAAAGACTTTTTAAATGGTTTCAGTATTTATTGTGAAATGAGGCTATTTACTCATATTTTTTTATTCTTACGTCACATTAGAACCCGACTATAAATTCTAGATTTGTCTGCATTAATTTTGGTCATTTAAGTCTAAGCATTAAAAAATGATTTATCACCGTCAGCAAAGATAGTCAGCTGTAAGCACTGTATCGGTCAATCTTAACGCTAAAAATATGCTTGTCAATCACGGATCTAGACTGGCCCGGTCTGATGGTGGACCAAACTGTGTATTTACCTTTTAAACGTTGGAAAATGAATACAGAAAGAACAACCCGTTAGTGATGTTATGCACACCTTACAGACTTTTACAGAAGAGTATCATAATACAATGGATTAACGCTAAAAGTATCAGAATTAACCAGTACGTGTATTCACTCATTTCTTTAAAACATAATTCTTCCCACGACCCTTCACTGTTCATTAATCAGTCTTTACGGACGTAGGAAATAGACTTGTGTGAAAAACTGAGATTTGAGAGGATGTACATATCTTATGATAAGACATTTATGTCAAGGGGGATTATACATGATCTCGCATTAATGACTGTGTTCATAGCGCCGCTTTGTATGATTTATACAATCTATCTTACAAGAAAGTGCTTGTGGAAAAAGAAAAATATTAAAATCGTTTATTCACTTGTAAGGCTAAATCATCTTAATATACGAAGAAATCTAGAAGTTTGTCGACTGCATGGATATATACAAAATTAATAATGGAAACAGAAGCCAGTGCCATCATTCTATACGTTTATTCGAAAAGAAGAGTGTAATTGTTACCAAGACAAACTTTATGTATATTGACGGTCACATTAAGATTTCCACTCCTGCTATTTTAGGAGAAAATATATGAAATTTTGACACGTCCGTATCTCTTTTTAAAATTTCATAATCTGAAGAGGAAACAAATTTTGGACGGGAAAGGTGACTACTGGTTGTCTTGTAAGATTTCACTTGCTTATGCCAAAAATATGCGAGCTAAGTGTCTTTCAAATGAGACACTGAGATACGGACCCGGGGTGGGCTGGGCACGTATCAAAGTTGCAAATCTTGGATTACGAGTCTGATGCTATACCAGCAGATCTACCGCGCTTCCCGCATCAGATTGCAAGACAAATATTTGTTTTACGTAAAAACATATTGCATATTTCGAATTGTTTTCAGACCATATTTACCTCTCCCCTGTTACGACTCTGTGGTCATAAACTAAGTAACAGAAAAGAGGGAAAAGTAACAAGATTTGTAAACTTCAACAAATAATTTTTTTCCCAAGAATAGAAAGTGAAAATTTAAATAATTTACATTATTGTGAATTAATACCCAAATAGTCGAAATGTTCTATCACCGATCCTAACGAATACAGTTTTTATTAAATTCCAGTGGTAAATGTAATAAATTTAATAAAGTATATTCTGCTTCAACAGGCTGTATCAGATGTACAGGTTCATATTCGACCCGAAAATGTGATAATTTTAAGTGCAATACTGTTGTTCTACCTATTTCGTTCAGGCTGGAAAACAGTGTATGTCAGTTTTGTCTCTGTGTCCGTATTTCATACATACGTCACAATCCTTGTAATTGCATAGTATCGTAAGTAGTAATAGAATAGGGAGATTCTCCCTCACCCCCCTCAGACCAAGTATAATCCAAGACATTTTCAATCATTTCAGGTACATTTCACGATTTAAGTGCGTTCCAAGAGTGGATAAGCATAAAAAAAAGCCCACAAATATTTTGTATACTTGTTAAAAAAAAAACGAAAAAATAAAATGTTGTTTTACTTATTTTGTTAACTAAACTAGAACTAAAGTTATTCATAAAATTACTAGTTAAAATTGAAAATTTGCTCGATAATCAATCATTCTGTGGAGATGATGGGGAATTCCTCATCAACTTCATTTTCTCTCTCATCAATTTCAACAACTACAGGTTCATTTTCTTTCTCATCAGATTGTTTTATGTGTTCAAACGCTTTCAATATTTTTTCAATCTGATCAGTCAAGTTAATGACATCTTCCACAAGATTTTTGACCGCTGCTTTATTAATTTCTTCTGTCGTCTTGATCACTTTTTCCACCTGATTAGAAACATCAGTGACAGTCTTCTCCAATCTCGCTAGGCTATCACGTGATTTTGCAATATCGTCAGTTCTTTCAATGATTTTCTACTAATTAGGGAGGGAAGAGGTATAGGAAAAATGCAATAATTTCCGAAGATTGGCTTCTAATCCTGCCATATGCCTTTTTCGGCAAAAGGGGTGAGTGTTGGAGTGCAGGCAGGTCTATGCAATTACATTGTTTTAAATTTTAATGGTCAATTTTAATCTGTGACTTGTCAATTTTGATCAGAAATCAGAGGAGTGGGTGGGTGGGAGGTTGTTGCTGTTATTAGTGGGGTGTAAGGCGTTGATATAGCAAAAACTGCACATCAAATGATCTTGAAACAGGGAACCAAAAGTAGTCCGCAGAAATTATCGATGTGTAAATAATTCCAGATCAGTATCACTTGACCGTTTACATCCAGTAAAAAAGTAGAAAACGCATTCAATTCACAAAAATTGGAATTATCAAACTATAATTATAATGAACACAGCCACACTACTATTTGATTCAAAACACTCAGGCGAGAATAGCTCAAATTTCTCTGTTACGTACACAGCACCGTTACAACTTGATCCAAAAGAACAATGTGGTCGTCAATATTCAACATGAAAACAGGAGTTAATGACAATTTTCGTTATTCAACTGGTGTATGGTCATCATTTTCAATATCACAGGGAGATTATGAGGTCACTGACATTAACACAATAATAAAACAGTTGATATCATCAACCGGTGGTGAACCAAAACATTTTCTGTTCGAACCAAACTATAACACGTTGAGAGCTATAATAACACTAAAACAATAACTTTTTAGTTGATTTTTCAAAGGTCAACACAGTAGGTACTCTGTCTGGTTTTAATTGAGCACAATATGGTTCAACCACTGTTGCAACAGCCCCATATGAAGGTGAGAAATAAGTTGACATAACAGAGGTTAGTACTATTTTGGTAAACTGCTCAATAGCTGACGGTTCTCGTACTTCAACAGGTAGTAGAGGTCAAACAATTTACTCGTTTTCATCAAATGTTCCACCAGGTTCACTTTTACAAATTCAACCAAGGCAGATGATCTATTATCGAATCAATGTTGAAGAAAATATTCTTAGTATCAAATGATACTGACAGACCCATCAGGTAGATAAACTGATCTCAAGAAAAAACAAGTGACGTATTATCTGCATTTGAGAAACGCAGATTAATTTTGTGATTAACAATAAAATATTGATAAACCGTAGAATCTACAGAAGGGAAATAATAGGAGGATTTCGTGGAAATGTTTTTACTAGCTTTATTGAAATGATACCTGGCATAGCTCGTAAAGTTGCGCCTATTACAGCTGACGCAACAAATGTATTTGCTACCGGGGCAGCTTCTGTAGCTGGAACAGCTGTTGGTCAAAAGATCGCTTGCAAATTAAAAGGTCAGCCAACTGCCGTTACGCCAACAACTGCTGATATAAGAGAAGCACTTAACGATGTTGCTCCAACTAAGGAAACAGCTGCTGCCATGATAAAAACAAAAAATATTATTGTCGCCACAAGGTGAAGACATACTGAGAAAGCTGAGGCAATCAACTGCAACATCAGAAAGACGAGCACCTAGATTTTTACTAGTTAGAAAGTGGAAGCAGTGGGTTAAATTTTATGCAAACAACAAAATATATGTCGAAGAGAGATTATTTAGATTTCAGTAAAATTGAAGACTTTGATGATTCAACAACACAGTTCGAGTACATTGAGTATCTTGAGGAAAATACAAGTGATCCAAATCAAGGTGGACTAAGAAGAATCAACACAACTGATGATGGTATTTTTCTGTTGCCCCACAAAGCTTTTCTTTAGGTGAGAGGTGTAACAAGACCAGTAGATGGGACACCATATGCTGCTGGAAGAAATGTTACGTTGCAAAATAATGGCTGGAGTATTTTCAAAAGTGCTCAATATCGAACGATAATAGGGTAATTGAGGACATCAACAACAATTTATCACTCGCAAGCGCAATATTGAATTTAATCTCATTTATCGATGATTACTGAAGAAGCTCAGCAACTAATATGTTTTGGTACAAGGACACTGATAATGGAGCAGCTGCTATTAGTGAATTTGTACCTATTGGCAATGTATTTGCTCATGGTGCTAATGCAGCAGCTGATCTCATAACTGTCGGTAATTATCTTGCTGTGTTTAATCCACAAATAGGTCTTGGTCCACCAGTAATCACCTAACCAGCTGATGCACCAACTGAGGCTGCAGCTAGAATATTGCTGAGAGCGGTATGTGCTAGTCTAACACTTACTCTTCTAGGTGTTGCTGCTGATGGTGTAGCAATGTTAGACAAGATAAGGGAGATAATACTTTTTCGAATAAGAAAAAATATGTTGTACAACGAAGGTTTTGTTAAGAGGAGGATGTTAACAGATAATGGTGCTACTGTCTCAATGTTTTTTCTATTATCATCTATCTTCGGATTTTGTCGAGATATTAACACCGTGTTTAGAAGTGTCAAACACACAATAATTTTTGATAGAGCAGCTCCAGCCGATTACATGCACGGAGCAGCAGGTGTTGTACATGGTGAGTTTGAAATAAAACACTTATATCTATGGATTCCAAAACTAATACCATCAGTAACAAAACAACTTGAGCTAATATCAGTATTAAATACATTCACTAGAAAAATGTATTTTGTCCAAAACAAGGTTTATTATGAGGATATGCCTGTAATAACAACACAAAACTGGAGAATAACAATTGTTCCAGGTGATCAGTTACCACGAAATGTTTTTATTATTTTTAGACCAGGACCTACAGCTAATCCACAGGAGCAAAATAAGGTGATATTTCAGCATTTTGACGTGATCAGAATTTATGCCTCAATCAATTCACGAAGATACACAGAAAAAGAACTTGAATGTGATTTTGCAACAGCAACTCTCAATGTATCAAGAGCTTACACAATGTTGCTAGAATCAATGCAAAAGTAAAAAGATGTTGATGATGGAGCACAAATATCGTTGAGCGAGTTTGCAACAATTTACCCTAATTTTCATTTTGATGTTAGTAAACACAGTGGCAGAGTATCAGGTGCACCTACTGAGATAGAAATAAATTTTACACTAGTTGCTAATCCACCTGCTCTTTCTGGTGCTTATGCACTTATCACGTCAGATAGACATATCACCCTTCAATTACGTGGTGGTACGATGAATGTTCAAACTTAATTTTGTTTAAATAACACAATAGTTGTCAACAAGAGATTACTTTTCTAAGGTTGAGGACTTTGATGATTCAACAACGCAGTTTGAGTACGTTGAGTATCTTGATGATAACACAAATGATCCTAATCAAGCTCGTCAGAGGACAATTAACACACGAGATGAGGACATTTACTTGTTACCTCACAAAGCGTTTATTGATGTAAGAGGAAAAATCAGACAGCCAGCTATACCACCAGCAGGACCTGTTAATTACCCTGCTGAAACATTAGTAACATGACAAAATGTTGCTGTATTTTCAAGAGTATTCATTATCAAATTGCAATTCAAAAAATTGAGGATATTTCTGAGTACTTACCAACAGCAAACACAATATTAAATTTGCTTTCATTTAGCGATGAGTATTCGAGAAATGCAGCAACTATTATCTTTTGGTTGAAGGACACTGGTAATGCTGGTGCTGTCGACAGAGAATTTCTTCATGGAGGAAATATAATTCAAGTTATAGCTTGTGCGGGTGCTAACGCTAGCTCGATAAGAGATAATCTTGTAGTATTTAATCCACAAATAGGTGTTGCAGAGCCAGATGCTGCAGCTGGTGTTGATACAACCAGAGTAGCGTTTACAGCATTTTGTAATGCACTTGGAGTAGTTCCACCTGGAGCAGCAGATAATGGTACGGTGATCCATAATGGATTAATTGAAATACTTTTATTTCAGAGAATCAGAAACACAAACTACAATGAAGGATTTGCTAAGAGAAGAGCTTTTGCTGATGGTGGAGCTACTATAGCAATGCTTCTACCACTAACATCAATCTTAGGTTTTTGTCGTGATATTAACACAGTGTTTAGAGGAGTCAAGCTCACGTTTATTCTTAATTGAGCAGAACCAGCTGAGTATATGCATAGAGCAGCTGGTGTTGCAAATTGTAATAACACACTTATCACTCTGGATGCCAAACGTTGTGCCATCGTTAACAAAGTAATCCTACTTGTTATCAACACTAGAGACGTTCAGCAGAAGAATTTATTTTGTTTAAAATAAAATTTCTTACAAGCAGATACAAGCTGCTATAACACACAGCTAGAGAAAAACAAGTGCACCAAGTGAACAATTACCAAGGCATATTTTCATTGTCTTCAATCCAAACCCTTCAGTAAATCCACAGGAACAGAACAAGATGATATTTAGTCATTTCAATCTAACGAAGATCTATGCAACAATCAACTCAAGGAAATATCCCGACAGAGAATTTGAATGTGATTTCACTCCAGCAACTCCTAATGTCTCAAGAGCCTACACAATGTTGCTAGAGTAAATACAAAAGTACCAAGATGTTCGCGGTAGAACACAACTATCACTTTATGAGTCTGCAACTAATTACCCATGTTTTGATAATGGTGTTAGTAAACACAGTGAGAGAACTTCAAATTCACCCGCTGAGATAGAAATAAATTTTACTCTAGCTGCTGCTCCAGGTAATCCTTTTGGTGCTTATGCACTTATCACGTCAGACGGATACATAACACTCGATGCAATAAAAGGTAAGACGACTGTGCAGATCTAATTCTACGACATCTTAATAATAAAATGGCTTATTTGCGTGATGATGTAAATTTAAGTGATGGACAAACGAGAAAACTAGCTAGTGCTGTTTCATCTCGAGGGGGTGTTTCATTGAGGATTGAACCAAAATCAACAAAAGGTACAAACGACAAATATAATTTTAACAAAAACTCAAATGAACAAGTTAACAGAAGGCTCACCATTTATCTTGAATCTAGCAGCTGCCCAAGTAAGAGAAATGAGTAAGACAGGAGGTTTCTTTGGACCAGCAATATCAACGCTGATAAGAACCGTTGTTCCAAAAATATTACCTGTACTAGGAACACATGGTTTTGCAGCTGCATCAGTGGCAATATCTGGAGCAACTAAGCGAGCTACTGAAGGCGCTGGCATAAAAAGAATTCTGTATAAATCAATTAAATAAATGCTTAAGAAGAGATCAACTGCAACCAAGTCAAAGAAGACTACAAAAGACAGGTACAAAAGTCAAGAATGAAGGAAGGCTTCATTGGACCACTGCTGGCGGGAATAGTGCGAAGTCTGCTTGCCAGACTACTGGGTATAAGTCGAGGTCTAACATTGCCAGGTACAGTCCGCCGTTAACCAATTTTAAAATTAAAAAAAAAATGTTAAGTAAGATAAAAGGTTTTATTGGTGTGTTCAGCAAAGATCATCTGCCAAAGAGAAGACAGCCTAGCACATGTTGTATCATTGACACTCAAGATTTCAATGATGGATCTGGAACTCATTGGGTTGCGCTATACGGCAATAATTATTTTGATTCATTTGGATTACCACCATGTGACAGAATAAAAGATTATGTTCACAGCACAGTAAACAACTCATCAAATCAGCAGCTTGTGGTTATTATTGTGTGAGCTTTATCAAACACATGAGCAAAATCAAAAGGTGTGTCGAATTCATTACTCAGTTTGATCCTGTACCCTCAATAAACAATGATAATATAACATGCTCACGTATTGCTTGAAATGTAAAAAGCCCACGGAAAATATTAATACTGAAGAGGTAATAACAAAAAGTAATCGAAGAATGATAAAGAGTATTTGTGAGGATTGTGGAAGAAGGAAAAGTGTTTTCGCTAAGAAAGGGATAGCACCAGCTGTAGAAGAAACAATGTGAAGTTAAAGAACAATAATAATAAAGAAATAATAATGTGCGATTGTGATGATGATTATCATCTAGAAAATGAGGATAATAAGATTGCTATTTACTGTAAAAAGTGCAGACGAAGATAAATCATTGGTGAAACATATCAACTCGGACCACTTGTCAAAAAGATGACTAGTGGTAAAATTGATGTTCAAAACTTGATAGGTAAATTACCACGACCAAATGGTGGTTGGACACTACCAAAACAAATATACTAGCCCTTGGAACCCACTTGATGGGCAGCTTGATGAGAATGATGAATCACTGCCTGGTCAAGAACCTTATAACTAAGTTGATGTAATTGCCATGAGACATGACATATGTTACAGAGATCACGCAGATGATAAACATGGATGTGATAAGGTGATGTTACATGAGTTGTCGGCGATGAAACCAAAAGGTGTTCGTGAAAGTATTGATCGTCGACTTGTTCAAGGAATAATAGGAGCAAAATAAAATTGGGTGCTGGACTAACCGATCTTCAACAACTAGCAAGAGAACTTCACAAGCAAACAAAAGAAAAATTCAGCGAAGAAAGGTCGTTGCAAGCGCAGTAGACGATATCTGGGGAGCTGATCTGACTGACATGACACAACTAGCTGACTTTAATCAGGGTAATAGATACCTGTTCAATATTGTTGATGTCTTTGGCAGATATGGATTAAATGTACCAATAAAAAATAAGATGGGAGCGACAATAACAACAGCGTTTCATGATGTAATAAGAAAGTTTGAGAGACGACCGAACAGACTGTGGACAGATAGCGGTACTGAGTTCCTCAACAAAAATTTGAAGACTTTCTTGACAAGCACAATACTGAGAAGTACACAACAGGTAATGAAGGAAAAAGAGTTATTGTTGAGAGATTTAATCGAACATTATAAGAAAAGATCTATAAAGAGATGACAGCTGATAACACAAACAATTACAATGGAATGTTAGAGAAAATTGTTGATGACTATAACAACACGAAACATAGATCATTCAAGATGACACCTGTTGAAGCAGTAAATAATCCATTGTTGGTCAACAAAATCAGTTTGAGCAATATCAACGTGACTTAGAAAAATTATCAGATCGAAATAAGTTCAATAAGCATGACAGAATAGCGGTTGTAAAAACAATATTTGAAAAAGGTTATCAATAAAAATGGACAGAAGAGGTGTTCATCGTCGGCAAAGTATTACCGACTGTACCTATCACCTACAATCTAAAAGACTTGAACGGTGAAGAGATAACAGGGTCATTTTATGAACAGGAACTACAAAAGACACAAGAGATTTTTATCATTGAGAAGGTCTTAGCAAAAAGAGGAAATAAAAGCTTAGTCAAGTGGAGAGGATACCCCGAATTATTCAATAGGTGGGTTTTGACAAGCACAATAAACAAAATTTAATGTCCTTGTATAATATTGGTGAAAATCTTCTTATACTCGAGTAATACTGATTTACACTTAGCTGGTTTACAAAGTGGAATCAATATATTCTTTCTTTCGTTTGCGATTATGTTTCGTTGATGCATCATGACGAAGATTTTTGACAAGATTTTTGAAAAGATAAAATCGAATTTTAGAGTGTTTTTGTCGACCTTGTCTTGTTATGTTTATGAACATTGTCATGACAGTATCAAAGAAGTTTTTCTGGTCGAAGGTTAAATCGAACTTTTGTTTTCTCGACGTGATATTTACAATCGTACTTGTTCTTCTTTTTATGTTTTAATGTTGATAATTTGACCCAGCTTATTTCCCGCACAAAGCAAATAATTTTGTGTCGGTAAAACACTTCACCTTCATCAACATTATCATCATCAGCTAAGTCATCAACCATCACAATTCTTGTAACCATCCTTATACTGTAATCCATTTGTCTAACAGAAAAATTGTTGACCGCCCTATTAGACAAATAGTATTACTATAGTAATAATGTCAGGAAAAATATCAACATTAGTTGAGATGATTCCTGCTGGCAAGATCACATATGATGAAAAGATAAAGAAAGCTAAAGAAGCTTATCACAATCTGACGAAAGATCAATATGGTGCAGTCGGATCAAATGCTGGCGTCTACAACATAACAAAAACAAAATATAAACAAAGTTGAAAATTAAATTAAAAAACAACGTGCCAAGCTGAGAGGTATTGAACGAAAACAGATTGTTGCTAGAGAAACTGTATCAGCATTTGCTGGATTCGATAAGTCGAATGAGTCTGAAGACAACAAGATACTAGGTTATGGTTTTGATCAACATGATCTCTTCACTTTGCTAATAGTTTGTAATGAAGTTAGAAAACTTGGTGGTATAAAATTAATTGTTGGTGAAAACTGCGCTCGCTGATGAAGTGACAGGTTGGTGAAGAAGAAAAAGAGATAACACCCTGGCTTAACAAAAAATCAATTTCAATTTATCCCAACAATAATCTTAATGAAATAAGCGATCAATTGTATCAGGCGAAAATGAACAAAGTTGAGGCATATAAAAAAGTGGTTCAGCTTGGACATTTGATGGTTTTCTCAAGATAACATTTCATACCGGGAAAATAGCGCCATTGAGAGGATCATCTTACGTCAAATTACCTGAATTTATACTGAAACAAAGATCGTGCTTGAATATTGAGAACAATGATGAATTTTGCTTTTTATGGTGTGTTCTAACTCATCTTTATCCAGCTGATTGCCATAATCCAGAAAAAGTGAGCATGTTAATAAAGTGAATTTTGGCGGATTACCATTTCTACTTAATGAAAAAGATATACCAGTGTTTGAAAAGTAGAATCCCGAAATAACCATCAATGTTTTTGGCGTTGAGGAGCGAGATGATGCAGAAAGAAAGGTCATCATTTACCCCAGATTGATAAGTAAAAACTCTGATGAGAAAACGATAAATTTGTTGTTTTACAAATATCATTATGTGTTGATCAGAAACTTTTCTAGACTAGTCAGCATGCAGTATAATAAGCAAAATTCAGCTAAATAATTTTGCTTCAAATGTTTACAAGGATTTCAATCAAAGGAGATGTTGGACAAGCATAACAAAAGTTTGGTTTGTCGAGAAGTGCAAGTGATCACTATGCCAAAAGAGGACAAGGCATTTGTTGAGTTCACAAATAATAGCAGAAAACTGATGATACCTTTTGTAATTTACGCTGAGTTTGAGGCGATACTAGAGACAGTAGAACCACCGCGGAATGATCCAGGTAAATCATTTACCACAACTATTCAAAATCACGTTCCTTGTTCTGCTGCTTGCAAGCTAGTCTGCCCTGTTGATCAAAATAGATCGAAACAAATCAAACAATACAGGGGACCAGATCCATCGCAGTGGTTGTTGCAAAATCTGTTGAGTGAGCTGAATGAGATTAAAAATAATAAGCTAGCAAAGATGATAAGATTGACTAAAAAGAAAGTAAATGATTTCAAAACAGCAGTAAACTGTCACATTTGTGAAAGGCCTCTTGGTGTAAATAGACTAAAAGATCATTGTCATATCACTGGTCAATATCTTGGTGCGGCACATGATAAGTGTAATCTACTGTAATGTGGCGAATTTTGAAGACTTATTGAAACTTAAGGTTGAATAAATTGTGCATTGAAGTTATCATAGTCAAGCCAGAAAGGTCTTGAGAAAGTTCACTGATATTTCTCTTATTTCATCTCTGAAACATAAAAGGATCTACGTTTAAGCTTCAGTGGAACTGACCGAGTCATCGTAACGGTATAGTGACAGAGAGTACATTAGAATTACCGACCGTATCGGTTGGAGCAGACTTTATGTCAAATAATTGATCTTCAAAGGAAAGCTAATTGCAGCATATTTTAGGCTGTTAAAATCTGATGAAAGACATGATTATTTTGGTGGAAGGTTTAGGAACAGTTGTTTCCGATTGGTCAGAAAACAATTAGGGGTACACTTTGGGAGACTGAGAATTTATAGGAGCAACGTTAGACAAATTTTTACAGTCCGACTTGCCTTGTGAGAAGACAAAAGGTCCGACTCCTTGGGAAACTTGAGAATAGTGTTTTCCCTCGTAGAGAGGCCAGATAGCTGTCTTAAAAAGGAAGACAGGCTATAGTGCTAGGACGCACGATTGTGTGGAAAAGAAACAGCATTAAGGGAACAGTTTTATACCCTCGAGAAAAAGGAAACCCGATGGATCAGTCAAAAGGGTGAAGTCTGCATCTAAGAGAGGTCGGAATAATCAGGGTCAGAAAGGGGACCAAAGCGCACGCATTAGACGTGGAAAAACAAGACAAGAGGAGACAGACGCCAGGTGATGTTAATGATCGCCAAATCAATTAAGGAGGCTTTATTGTTTTAAAGCCCCCCGTTACATCTACATTTCAAAATACCTAGTTTCATCCCAGTTGTGTTTCACAACCTGAAATAATACGATAGCCATATCATTGTTAAAGTACTTGGCGATGATGAGATAACAAAATTTTGGGTAAAAGCAGAATAAGAGCAGTTTCAAATAATTTTGAGAGATACATGTCGTTCAGCATTGGTGGTCTGAGATTTATAGACTCGTTTCAATTTATGGCCAGCTCACTTGAAAGCCTAGTCAAGTCATGTAATGTCTTCAGGAACCTAGAGGACTACTTTGGTGAGTAATCAAGTGATCTTAAACAAAAAGTGATTTATTCTTACGAATAAGTCGATAGCTGGTTAAGATTCAATGAAAGTGAGCTGACATCAAAAGAAAGTTTTTACTTAAGATTATCAAACGGGCACATAACAGATGATGAATATAACTTTGCAAAGATGCTCTGGAGTAAGTTTGAGACAAAATATCTTGGTGAGTATCACGACTTGTACTTAGCAACTGACGTGTTGCTGCTAGCTAAAGCATTTACAAATTTCAGACTAGTGTGTCAAAAGTATTACCAACTTGGTATTATTCATCACCAGGACTTAGCTGGGACGCTTGTCCCAAGATCAGCAAATGCAAGATGGACCTCTTCACTGATTCTGATATGTTCATGTTTATTGAGCGAGGTATACGAGGTGGAATCAACGTCATCACAGAGAAAATAGCGAGAACAAACAATAAATACTTGTCAAATTATGATCATTACTCACCATCAATATACATCATAAATCTTGAACAGACAATCTTTATGGTTATGCGATGAGCCAGATGCTGCCAACTGGAGAATTCAGCTGGATAACTGCTGATGAATACATCAAAGAAACAGTGAATGGAGTAGGTAACAACGTTAGTTATTTTGTTGAAGTTGATCTTGATTATCCCGAGGATCTTCATGATCTGCATAACGTTTATCCATTTTGTGCAGAAACAATGCTGGTTACAGATGATATGTTGAGTGTGCACCAAAGAGAGATGAAAAATAGACTCGGTATTGGGGCAAACAAAGTGAAAAAATTGAAACCAAACTTGAGGAATAAGAAAAATTATGTGATACACCATGCTGTATTAAGACAAGCTGTTAATCATGGACTAGTGATAAGAACGGTTCATCGAGCAATAAAGTTTAAGCAAGAGAGGTGGATAGAGCCATATATCAATTTCAACACAGAGCAGAGAAAGCTAGCAAATACCAATTTTGAGAAAGATTTCATCAAGTTTATGAATAATGCTGCTTTTGGTAAGACAATGAAGAACATCAGAAAACGAGTTAACATTGTGATAGTGAATAACGTCCAACGAAGAAACAAACTGGTGTCAAGTGTCAGCATGAAAATATTTGGTGAGAATCTTGTAGCAACACAACGTAAAAGAACAAATTTAGTTTTAAATCGATCTATGTTGGTGCTGATGTTCTTGATCTGTCGAAGATGTTAATGTACGATTTTCATTACAATATGATGAAAAAGAAATACAACAACAAAGCACAAGTATTGTTTACTGAGACAGATAGTTTAGAGTATCAAGCTGAGACAGATGATATTTACGCTGACACGAGAAAGAATAAGGATCTGTTTGATCTATCATATTACCCGGTCGATTGTAAGTTTTATGATGATGCCAACAAAAAGTGATCAGTAAATTCAAAGACGAAACAAACTTTATTCCGAGTGATAAATACATTGAATTAAGGTCTAAGATGTATTGCTTGTTGCTGAGCAATCTAGGACAGAAGAAAACCGGTAAAAGAATTTTAAAAAATCTGTTCTCAAAAATAATGTTGTTTGTGCTGATTATGAGACAGCAATGATGAGCGGAAATGTTGAGAACTTTACAATGACAACAATAAGATCTGATCATCATGAGATAAAAACCAGAGTGCTAAAGAAAAAAGAGTTATCATTATTTGATGACAAAAGATATTGTGAGGATGGAGTTCACACACTAGCTTATGATCATTACAAAACAAAGTAGCATCCTAAAATTCTGTCAACTACTTGAAATAGATGACTGATGTTGAGAATCAAGCATGTAAGTTTACAAAACAAGCTAAAATTATTACTGAATTAAGAAATTATGTTTTGTTAACAAACACTAAATTAGCGCTGTTGGAAAAAAGCATCAATGATTTTTTTGTGTAAAAATGAAAGCGTCATAAAAGAACTTGTTGAACAGATAACAGAGTTTAGTGAACGCGTAAATAGAATGACAGAGTTATTAAGTGTAAAAGTAGATGTAGCAAAGTTATCAGCAAAGGGCAAACAAAAACAGTTGTTGCCTAATCAGTCAACAAAAAAGAAATGGCTAAGTAGTATTGTAAAAGGAGAGTTCACTCTCATCTCCGCATAATGGTTTATTATCAAGTAGATTTTCGTTTTATGTGGTGGATTATGATGAGCAATTTTAGGTCTAGTTTTGCTAACAAAAAAGTATAAAAGAAAATTTTTTGTGTTTTAATTTTAGCAAGTATAAAAAAGAATTTGTATTTTTCTCGTTTATCCACTCTTAGAACGTACTTAAATCATAGAATATACCTGAAATGATTGAAAATTTCTCAGGTTATACTTGGTTCTGAGGGGGTGAGGGAGAACTCTCCTTCTACATTACTACTTCGTATGCCTGTTACACTCTGAAAAACGGTACATATTTTTATGAAAAAAGTCTTGATTAAAAATAGCAATACAGTTGCTTCAGTGGCGAATTTAACTCGTACCACCATCAACATCATGTTTAAAAATGTTGTAATAATTCAAGAGTTGATGAGTGTTTTTTAACAACTCAAATTAGGTGATAATTAAAATTTGTGTGTAGCGACTGTGACCGAAATAGACTGCAAGCTTGCCAATACCACCCAAAAGCTCAGGTTAGAATGCAGAAAGAAAACAAACGAAAAACGACGATTCCTACAAGTAAACTCACAATGGTACTGAAGTCTGTCGGAAACGACAATTCTGTCACGTTTCTACATTACCCCCCACCCCCACCCCCCGGACACACACACACACACACACACACACATATATACAGACACAACCACTAAGGTGCAATGTATCAATCCGCGCAAGAAATGTGTAAAATAAATAAAAATCTTTCCTTGTTCGTATGAAAGTAGTTATTAGTTTGGCATAATAAATAATTTGAACAATTATATGTACAAGCTAAGTTGGCAAAAAGTCGTTCTCCTAAAATTATTGTAAACTTTTGGAACTTTTTTCCAAGAAGTAGTCGCATTAACAAACAATGGATAGAGAAAAGATCCATGCAATAGATCGTCTTTACTTTTAAAATAAAGAGTAAAAAACAAAATCTACGTTGTCTTTAGCTATAAGGAGATATTTCACTTGTGAAGAAGAAACATCTTGTTCGTCACTCGTGATAATCAATGTTCCCACTTCACACGTGAAATATTTCATCAAGTGGTCAGTTTCCTAGTAGTCGCTGACGATCTGTATGTATATATTTGCAGTATGATTTGGGGGGTCACGTGACCCCTTTGACCCATGCTGCGGGCGCCCATGGCCATGACTATTCTTTTTCAGTATGCTGTACATGAACACGAGATTTAACGAACAGGGTTAGTATTGGGATAATCTGCTGTCCACGAACACGACAGTTAAATTGGGACAGTCTGCTGTACATGAACACAAACGATAACAGAGTTCGTATTGCGAAAGACTGCTGTACAAGAACACGAGATTTAACTAACAGAGTTGGTATTGGGATAGTCTGTTGTACACGAACACGAGAGATAACTAACAGGGTTGAAATTGGGATAGTCTGATGTACATGAATAAGTGATTTAATGAAGAAGGGTAGTCGGCTGTACATGAACACGACATTTAATTAACAGGATTGGTATTGAGGTAGTCTGCTGTACATTAACACAATATTTAACGAACAGGGTGGGTATTTGGGTCAGATGTAACTTACCACTGTAATTCTCAAAGTTGAACTCGCTTCTTCCAAATAACTTCATGCTTTGGAAAACGGGAGCTGTATTGTCTCGATCCGAGTTACACTCGTGAAGTGGACATAAACTGTGGAAAGCGAGAGCTGTATTGTCTTGGTCAGACTTACACTCGTGAAGTAGACATTTGGTTGAAAACGGGAGCTGTATTGTGGATAAATTTTGTACTGTCATTCAGAAAATTTTGTTTCCATGGCTGTATATGGCATTGACAAGATATTAGTCTATGTAGTGACAGATATTCGTGAGACTTTAATGGCACTGACAAGCTATTAGTCTGTGTGGAGACAAATATTCGTTGGATTTCTATGACACTGACAAGCTATTTGTGTGGAGACAGATATTCATGGGACTTATATGACATTGACAACTTTATTAGTCTGTGTGGAGTCAGGCATTCGTGAGACTTATATGACATTGACCAGCTAATAGTCTGTGTGGAGACGTATATTCGTGGGACTTAATATGACATTGACAAGCTGTTAATCTGTGTGGAGACAGATATTCGTGGGACTTACATGACATTGACAAGCTATTAGTCTATGTGGAGTCAGATATTCGTGGGACTTACATGACACTGACAAGCTTATAAGTCCTTGTGGAGGTATTCGTAGGACTTATATGACATTGATGATCTCATTAGTCATGGTGGAGATAGTCCAAGGATGTATATGACATTGATAAAATTCTTGTTCATGGTGTAGACATTCCAGGATGACATTATAACTGTTATTGGTCATGATGGAAATATTCCAGGAATGTATATGACATTTGATAATCTTCTTGATCTATGGATGTATCTGAGACCGATAATCTTCTTGGCCATGGCGGAGATGTTCCATGGATATATAAGACATTGAAAACCGTACTGGTCTTGGAGTATGTATATGACACTGATAATCATTTCAGGGATGTACGTGTATATGCCATTGATAACTTTATTGGTCATGAGTATTTCGGTGATTATATGACACTGATAATAATATTGGTCTTTGTGGAGATATTCCAGTGATATATCCGACATTGATAATATTCTTGGTCATGGTGGAGATATTCCAGTGATGTGTCTTTTTACGTCTAAATAACAAGACAAGATAAATCCAACAAACATTCCACTTTCCGAAATATAAATTTATTTAAATAAAATTAAACAATGTAAAAGAATTAAAAATAACTTACAGTGTATGAGTTCCTAGAATATTATCCTAAATTATAATATAATTTCTAACTAATCCGGAAAATGTCCAAAGGTATTCCGAATGAAGGTTATAAAGTGTTTATGTGCTACCGTGCTAGCACCACCGAATTATCGCAGTTCTAAATCAAAATGTTTTTCCTTCAGTGTAATCTTGAGAACGTAGAATAGCACTGAAGTCCTAGAAAGTTTCACATAATCCAATAGAATTAATTAAATATTCGAGTCCCTGAATAAATTCACGTAATTGTGCAGGAATGTACATGACATTGATAATCTTATTGATCATGTTGGAGATATTCCTGAGATGTATCTGACATTGATAATCTTCTTGGTCTTGGCGGTGATATCCCAGGGATGTATGTGACACTGGTAATCTTATTAGTCATGGTGGTGTTATGTATATGTAATTTATATTATGTTCTTGACTTTTGTCCGTGATGTAGAGTTGTAGATAGAGTTTTTAGGTATATCTGATTTTTTTTCATGGTTGTGATTGAGTCTTGTGAATGGAGATTTGCCTACTTGACTTTCTCATGACTGTAAGTTCTAAATACAATATTTATTAGAATTTGAGCTCAAGTGTCAGTGGAATTTTCTATCGGATATTTTGGTTTTCCAGAACAATCTCTTGCGTTTATATATAGATGTTTTGGTAAACAATTATTCATACCTGTGTTGCATCAGTCGTTGGGATTCTATGATAAGAGCTGTGCTCAGATGTCATTTTTAGAGAAATTACTTATTTAAAATAATCATTTGAATCAAACAGCGCTCATTGACTTTTTGGACTAAAACCCTACTACTCTGGGATTATTGTGAACTCATTCAAATACATTTTGTCTCCTTTTTATATTTACCAGTAATTAATTTTTGCAACTATTTAGAGGTAAATCTGACCAGTAAATATTATTTTCAATATTTCGGGAACTTTTGTTGTCGTTCATGAACAATATTGTAAACCTGTTCACGAACGATATCGTAAAATTGTCGAGATCACAATGGGTAACCCATAAAAACTTCCAAGGCTGTGTTGCTGTTGATAGGTAATCACTAACACAATAGAACTATACAAACGAATAATACCGAATCGGAGCCAAGAGGATATGAAATCAATAATTACTTCAAATTATTACAAGAAGATGAAGTTCTTGGTCCCGTTTGAGAAATATTTCACAGAGAATGACTGTCATCGGAGTGGGTTGTCGTCTAGGTGGGATACATTTTCCCATGATAGCTTTTGTTTGCATCTCTTTCTAGAGACTTCGATTTAACAACACAGCAGTAAATGGCTGGACAACACAGCAGTAAATGGTACTGCTAAGAAACAAACGTTTTCAGACAGAGCGTGACCCTTTGTTAATTACAATTCATCAATTTTTGAGTGGACCTAGAATAATATAGACAGTAATAATACAAATAAAAACAGTGAAAAGTGATTTTAGTCTACTACAGGTGAAACTTTGCCACTCCAAGTGAATCACAATTAACATGATATGCTCTTGTTATATCGATATTTTTTTTAAAAGTGTGAAACCTGGTTTATTGATAAACTAGCAACATTGACAAAATTGGTAGGAATGTTGATATGTTTGGTCATCATGGCGGAACAACACTGAAGAAAAGGACATCGGATACACTTATATTGCTGTACAATTTTTTCAGAAAAATAATAAGCATGGATATATTTCACATCAACAATAGGTTTATTATCATGGTAATAATGAGATGTTTGCATTGTGTGGTCTTGTGTTCAATTGACCAATCTCCGAACTTTTTACTATCTAGCACCAGGTATTAGTCAATTGTTATTTATGCGGAATTCTCACTGTGAGTATAGCTTGTTTTACACAATTTTACGGGTTTATACGCGATTGTGTATAAATATGTGAAGTCGCTTGTGGGAGTCTTTTTGCAGAAGAAATAATAATTAAATACAAAATAACATGACATATATATGATTGCAAAAATACAGTGTTCCTGGCTGTTCTTGGGGAAAATATAAAAGTGCGAGCGACGATGCATGAATAAGTATTGCTGGATACATAATGCTGCGGTTCGTAATGGTGGCGGTCCAATTCAGTGTTCTTCTAATTAAAGCGATACCGTTTGCTTATGTAACATGACTACAACATGGTAGTTAGACTGTTTTGCCATTTCCGTCGAGATAATTGACATATATGTCGAGACGACTTATTATAATTAGACGCCACGCGGTCATAGAAAAGTTAAATGGAAGATTTACATAGGAGGCAAAAATCCGCAGTTTAAATCGCACCGCAAGAATATCACCGTAATATAAATCTCGAAGAGATGTGAGATATGCCATCGGTTATTGATTCACTGGCATGTCATCGACTTTGTTACTGAAAGGCAGTGGGGCATCTGGTCAAACCGCATGTGCAATTAATGTATTCCATACCCGCGTACATGATCGCCATTTACTCGTACTAACGAAAACACACAGACTCACCAACGAAAAGAGTCGAAGACACGTTACAGCATAGATATATCAGTTTCATACGTTACAAAGGCGACATGTAGACACCGGAACGTATGGGACAAAATTATATTCCCCACGTTATAATCTGGAAAGAAATTTGTACAGTTCCGACAAATATTTTAGTAACATTTCTAGCGTGGCTGTTGCAGACAAACACTCACGTGATTATGTGTAGATCAGGGGACTCAAATCCGCGGGCCACATGCGGCCCGCCAAGCCCTATCCTGTGGCCCGCAAACTGGCTTCACAAGGTGTCATGAGAGATGGTGCGGCCCTTGGGCCATCGAAAATGCCATCATGCGGCCGTCATGGTGGTTTGAGTTTGAGACCCCTGGTGTAGATCAAGGTCAGCCACATTCTGTCGCGGGTAAATGTCCTCACGACTGGCTTCGTAATCACGCTGATTATTACGAAGACGAATGCGATGACTATGGTCTAGAAGAAACGCTAAAACAGTTTAAAAATAAGTATGCCTCTACGATCAGACCATGTTCAGTACGAAGAAATGTCCAAAAGGATTTCAGAAACTCCGTGAAAACTTTTCATTCAACATGAACGTCCGTAATTGATTATTATTTCGAAAACAAACACGTGATGATTTCAGCAAGAATCGTTTAAACTTTATCAAGTAAAAGTTCTCAACAATGCCAGTTCCATAGTTGTATCATCCACGTGATAGTCGCCAAGGAAATATAACCGTAAACATACCCAGGACAACACTTATACGCATCCTTGTGTTAAACGACAGCGTATACGCCAGCGTATATGAGGTCAAATCAGCGCTAGAATCTGGCAATTTACCTCTCGGCAACGCAATAACGGTACACAGCGCAATAAGATTAGCAATGCAGAATATCTCTTGATATCATGGATAACACTGAAAAGATACTTACAAGGTGTGCGGACTCCGATTGAGAATTACAACCCGAGATTTGCAGAGCGCCGATCACATCTTAACGATGACGGGTAATTTTCATGCGCGAATCCGCTTTGGCACATCTTTGGGTTTTACAGAGGAGTGAGAAAAGTTAATTTAGGAGCTAAACAAAAGGCGATGCTTACAGGGCGCGACAATGCCGACGGAACAATATGGTGTGACAATACTGTGACCGGACAAGTTATTTTATCAAAACGTTCACTGTGGATGCCCATGCCTATCCCATCGTTGACCAAAGAAGCAAACTTAGCGTTGTTTGTATATTCCGGGGGCACTTCTACGTTGTCCTAGCTCACTATGACATCCGATTCCATCCAAACCCAAGTAAGGGACCAATTAACTGGCAGATCAGAGCTCAAAATGGAGTTGCAGCTCCTTGTCATGTACTTATTGCATTTCAGGATGTTGCGCGGTTAAATAACCAGGACATTTAATTCTGGATGAAGTTGATGACCACTAATCTGTAGACCTTTTATTTCATGCAGTATCAATATATGTTATGTATATTTAAAACGACTTAATATTCATTATTTTCAATCGCAAAGTTGGGAAGCATCAAATATTCTCACACAAAAGGAAACAGTCTATCTCAGGTTGTGCTGTTGACAGCATTTCTTTGAGATTAGGCTTGCTGCTGTCTTAAGCTGTTATACATATTTTCTCATGGTCAACAGACGCGTTGCACTCAGTGGTAATTACAGCGGTGTAAATTCACAACCCCAAATGATCCACCAGAGCGCCATAAGACATTCTAGAAAGTTCAGAGGTTGTTTCAGAGCTGACAACGTCTCAAATAATTATTACTGCTTCGTAGGGAATTAACACTGACGGTCATCGTCATGTTTGACTTTCATATCGTGTGCAACCAATCTACAAGGTCGACAATCTCTTCGGTTACTAAAGAGGAACATTTTTACGCGAAAGTGATTCAAACCTGAAATGTCTAGATCAACACTATAGTGTAGCACTCTAACCAGACAGGTAATGAAGAACACTTATACACAGAAAAAAGAACTCATGAAAAGTTAACCACGCTGACTCATGAACAAGTATTAGACCTTCCCCTCAATATTATCGATCGGGGCGCTCACCAACAATAAATTTATTTTATGTCGGCGGGATTAAGTTTGACTATTGTTGGGGGGCGCCTCAATCCAAAATATCTTGAGAATCATAAGGCAAGCAGAAACCTGTCTTTGTTAATTGAAATGTGTGCCATTCAATAAACGCTAAAATAATGAGCGATTTGCTGACTGACTTAAGGCAGAGTTTCTATAGATAAAATGAGGCTCATAAGGGGATGATAATTACTAGTCGTTTCCTCTCAGTGGATCTGAATATCTTTCTTTCAGGTACATAGCTACATTTTAACTGCTGTTGTTTATTGACCGCATTGGTAACCATTATTTTTCTGTAATCATGCTAATCGATATAAGCACGGTTTCATAGATATGATTCATCACGCGATGTATGTGGTCTCGTAATGAGTCTGTTAAACACGTTAAATTTAAGACATTCTTGATACGATCGTTTATGTCAGATGTTCTTTGTGCCTGTAACCTGCGATACATTTTGGTATCCCGATCATGAACTGTTTGATTTGTCCGTTACGGTATTTTTTCTCAGATTCTTCCACGTTCATCATAAATAATATGCTGTATCATTTTATATTTTAATTCATATTTCTTCTGCAAAAAAGACCTTCACGTGCCTGCGTATATTCACGCAAAATCGGGTAAAACCTATAGTTCTGAAGACAATGCTTTTCCGATTTCCCACATCTCAACAACTAACAAAGCCCAGCAAACATCTGAGCCGCCAAAAACACTTTAAACTTCAAATAAGACTTTAGGGTATGTTGGACATTTACCGTAATAATAATAATAATAATAATAATAATAATACTGTAATAGTATTAAGGAAGAATTGTTTTTCATCATTAGAAAGACTAATTGACAATATTTTATCACAGCGTTAGTATAATATATAATATTATCCAAACATTTTTTCTCATTCAAATTATAAATAATATCGAAAGAGGAGTGGATTGAATAAAACGTTAAATCATTTCAAGCTTTAATATATCATCATATACGAACTGCACTTAAATTACCATAATAGGATATTTCTGTTTTTTAAAAAAGGCCCTGCTTTGAATTTGTTTGATGCTAAAATGTGTTATAACTGGAATCTGTAGTATGTTTCAATGAAAGTATATTGAATGAAGTTTTGTTTTGTTGGGTTTTTTAATTTTGGATATCATCCATGCAATACGATAACAGCTAGCAATAGCTTTTTGACCGTAATCTCTAGAGTCACTCTAGTATAAAATACTTTAATGAGATAATAAGGAAACTTGTCACTGATGTTAGCTACCTGTTCGAAACGTACTCTGCCCGTTATTTGAATGTATTCCGTGTATAGCCACTGTATCCACGAAGTCTCCGGTTGTCGATGGTGAATCAAGAGCACTTATTCTATATACAAAGTTCTTATCAGTATCCGGATTGAGGGCCCTTATACTTCATCTGCGTATAACTTATTTTGTCATTTTACCCAAGAAGCTGGTCAAAATGGGCTGGATAATGGTGATTTACACGAGCTTTTCTTTTCTGTGTTTGTCTATTCGTATCGAAGCCGGTAAGAAAACAGACTATATATTTTAAGTATGGCAGGCCTTAATACATTAGCCTTCATATTTCTGACTCCGGAACCAAATTTGGAAGGATTGTTTTTACCGTACGGCCTTGCATGCAAACCTTTCTCTGATATATATTTTAACAGATTATCTCTAAAACGTGACAAGTATGTTTATTCAACCAAAGTAAACTAATTTTATAAACAAACGTGGCATAAGATAAGTCACCCTAAGTGACTTTTACATTTTCAAACCATGTGCCTGATAGTGTTATCTACTACTAAATCAAACTTAGATGAATGAATGAATGAATGAGTCCGTCTATCCATCCATGCATACATCTATTCACCCACACATTCATATATACATCTGCCCATTTCATTTTAATTGTATTCACGTTGTTTGCGTTTACCTACTAGGAACGCCCTCTGCAGAGAAAAACATTCGTTTTTGCCAACAATAATTTTTGTGTCTTGTTAGTCAGTTTTCAGCCTCGTGTAGTTCAAAATTTCATTATTTTTGTCGTGTATGCATGCTGATAATAATAATAATAATAATAATAATAATAATAATAATAATAATAAGGGATAATACAAATATGTATATAGTGCTGAGCATCAGTCATAAGAGTATGAATCTGACGCATAAGATTTTAATATCAGTGCAAATTCTTCCAAATGCTTGCTTTCCAGACTGTTACGAATATGTAATTAAATTGCTTGTGTGTTAGTTTAAAAATTCTTTTTTATTTTATTTTTGTTTCATTACATTTTATTGTAATGATTATTTTCACGGGATTCGATATTTTCTTTCAGTAATGTTGTTTATCTAAAACATAAAAGGTGTTATATTAGCATTATTTTTAGTTCACCCTGGTGCGCGGTAGTGTAAGCACTACACGAAAGCGATTGGCTATTGCCAAGGTCAGTTCAGTCTACGTGTAGTCTGAACAAACAATGTTTTATTTTTAACTTTATTTCAGAGTCTGGTTCTTAGATAGGGCTGTTCTTGCTATGTGACAAATTTCATATTTTCTATTACGTTGTTCAAGTGTTAAGAGACCACGTGACCTATCACGCGAGAACGGGATGATATTTTGGTTGGATTTAATACCCTTTCTGAGAGCTTTTTAGTTAGTTGTATTTTTAAACCTTGAGGGCTCGAAAAGTTTTGATTGTTGAAACCAGATTGTTTTTGAAGTTCATTTGTTTTTGGAATTTAATAATTTATTCTCTAGAAAACGAAACGAGTGTATATTTTTATAAAAATTCTGGGAGAAAGAAATTCAGTGGAAATTTATTCTGGAATTATTCGGAAACATAAACTGTGATTCAATTGAGGAATTGTTGCTGTTTGTACAACGACCACATCTGACGTCATCGTCTTCCATATTGAAACGTCGTCCAGATTCGAACCTGGATTTTATTAGAACTAATTAGTGATAGGACTTGTGTTTTTCAATCTTAGGATTAAATTTTGGATTATATTCACAAACCGTAAGTCCTATTTACAATTTTAACATTATTTTCTAGGGAAATAAATTATTTTGTTAAAATATACAAAGCTTGTTGACTTCACTCTTTTCTCTTGTTATTATTGTACGAGCCTACACGTAACAGGAGAAAATTGGGGGCTTGTCCGGGATATATGAAGTTTGGCTAAAATATTTCAGAAAATTGTTTTTTGAAATTTAAATTCCCCTAGTTTTTAAATCCCAAGTATTATTTTACATTTTGTTTGAAATCTTTAGTGAAAACAACAGGCTTTCGTTTACAATGTCATCAAAAGTGGAAACTTTTCTTTCTAGTCCAACTCAGGAGCAGTTGGATAGTTTGAAAAAAGATGAGTTGCTTGAACTTGACAGAAGGTACGATCTTTCTGAAGCAAAATCTTCCTTAAACAAGAAATTAAAAGAATTTTGAATCATCATTTGGTAGAGAAGAATGTTTTTGATAAAAGTGTTTTGGCTTCGGTCAGTAAGTCGGTATCAGACTCTGATATAAAACTAATGGAATTAAAACTGAAATGCAAGATGGAAATGGAGTTAAGGAAGCTTGAGCTTCAGAAAGAG
>JAECUM010020948.1:0-13324 GCA_016617855.1 Megalonaias nervosa
AAAAAAAAAAAAACTTCCCAGCTTACACTCAGCATCTCAGAAAATGCTAGCAATATTGCAAGTGATAAGAGTTACTTAATTAACAATCAAATATCTACAAAGCAAAATGTAATGCATTAATTAGTTTCCTTTCAAAACTTGCACAAAATAAACACTGAACCCGCTGTTATCAAACCCAACATGGGTATGTCTCGAAAATATTTGCCAAAGAAGCAACTATAATTTGTTAATTTCTTTCGGGAACTCTGTGGAAACTGTACGACAGGCAATAAACATACAATCATTTCAGTCAAGTTTGCAGACTTTTACCATATTTCCGGAGATAATAACAAATGTTCAAAAAAGTTATCTCATGACAGGTTATATGCAGTAATCTCACTCATCTTTTTTCAACTCTTCTTATTTACGGAGGAAACATTTTTGAAAAACATTAAAACCGATAGATACCTAAGTGAGCAGGGGAATACCTAATTCTCGGCAGTAAATATGCACAATATGTACTCTGCTTTAGATAGCAATATCGTATTTTTCTTTCGGAGATTAGCACTACAGTGCCTACACATAGTCTCCTGGTGAACACCTAGCTGTAAAAACGTCATGTTAAGCATTTACTTTTTAAAACACCTGGCTACCATATTTCTATATGGAAAAAACAAAAAAATCAAAATGGCAGTTAATTTTCTCAGGGAACAGTATGAACATATAATGTAAAACAGTAACTTACTCATTAAGCTAACATAGCTCAGTGATGCAAAAGACCTACTATGCAGTATTTCCTCACTACATACCAAATCATGATACGTTGGGTATGCTCGTGAATCCCATTCAATTGGTAATTTTAATGACGTCATGATTTTCCTGACTAATTAGAAGCAATTATAATGTGACTTCGTACCATCAAAAGAACATCCGGTTTTGTGTCTTTGCATCTTTATAATTTGTGGGAGTGTACCTTATTATACAGTCAACTATTATAAACCACAACTTTGTGGTTGTGTACCTCGCCATGCAGTGGTGCATGTATATATGATCCTGAAGTATAACCGAACCTTTGTAACGAGCAATTAGCTTGTTCGAAATTGCATAACTTGACACAGAAAACTAGAAGTTATTAGTTCATAACGAATTAATGTATTCATGCGCCTTTCTTTTGTGCTTTGGCAATATTTGTGATCAATATTTAAGATATTAAAAAAAAAATCATTTGTTACTTGAGATTCGTTGTGATTTCTGTAACTATTTGTAAGTATAGGAATTTAATTTCATAATTTTAAGGATTGATGCTTTTGTAACGCTTGATATATCTTCAGCACACTACACATGAACATTTTTCACATGCTACGGCTGTTGATGTAGTGTGTAATCGATTTTCAAGCGTTTTGAACTTAAATGAATCTTC
Organism: Megalonaias nervosa; assembly: GCA_016617855.1. Taxonomy (NCBI): domain Eukaryota; kingdom Metazoa; phylum Mollusca; class Bivalvia; order Unionida; family Unionidae; genus Megalonaias; species Megalonaias nervosa. Next base: position 1,400 of record JAECUM010020948.1, read on the forward strand.
TAAAATATAAAATTACTTGTAAATTCTCAAGCAACGCGTATCAGTGAGAATTTACCTAATCACGTGATGGACTCACCTATGCCACTGTATGGCTCACAATACAGACAGATATATACATACGGTGTAATGAAGAGGGCGTACAATTGAGGGACAGTATACCAGATTGTTCCATCAAAGAACGCTTACAAATTCGTTTAAAGCAGTAACAGTTCAGTCAGCCAACCCAGCAATGCAAAACCTTGGCGTATTTTCCTTAGGAACAGGAATCATAACAGTATATCTAATTGTTCTCTGAGGGAACTCGGAGAAAAATTATGTAAAGCCGTCATCGAAACTAACTATGCAGAAATCTATCATATTCATGGAGGGAACTGCAAATGAGGAACAGTATATCAAGTTTTTCCCAGGTTCTTCCTTAACCAGTTGTCCTGGGCACCATGTATATACTAACGAGTGCTGAAAATAGTGTCTATCCCACCACAACATCAATAACAACAATTTTAAGAAATGACTAGGTATGGTGTGGGTGCGTTATACCACCCCACTTGCCTATCTCTGGTTGTACATCAGGAAGGAAGAGTGTTCCTTCTTTGACTTCTTCAAAATTAGATCAGAATTTTCCTTCTCTGGGTCTGTCTCAGAGAATGACTAACATAGTCTCTTCGGAGACTCTTACGTTTAGGGGCCTCCTCCAAAGGAAGGGTATAAACGGGTGGGGTATGAGCTGCGCCCTCCCGTTTTGGAGAAGCAACATCTTCTCTATTCCGTGAGGGCAAAGAGCAAGTCGCGCCCTCCCGTGAGAGGGTCAGCAACCTCTCTTTTCACTAGAACAGTAGCATGTCTCGCACTCCACTCAGGGAGGAGTAGCACCCTCTATGCGCCTACGGCTCAGTGAGATTGAAGGTGAGTCCCGCCCTACAACAGGGGAGGAACATGCTTTCAGTCCCCGGGGCCCATTGTCAGCCGAAAATGGGAGAGCTCAGATCAAATTTTTTCAGATTCAGGGAAGGTCTTCCTACAGATCTGAGTCGTCTAATCGTTCTATGACCAGTCGTTAGGCGCAGGGACCCGGTGGCCTGGTATCGGTCATCACCTGGTCACCGGTCTATGGTCACTGGTTGTTGACCGGTAAATGAGCGCCGGTCACCAAGCAATGGAGTTCCTTTGGTACACGCGTAAGGATAGGGTCGAGGACCTCTTCATTCTAAACTATAGTTTCATCCCGTTGGGGATTTGGGATCGGAGTACAGACACCAGATCATGGAGAGGGTTCGGATCTAATCATCCCCCGTTTTCCTAGGATCCTCTAACTTTCTACAGGATGTGAGTCCTTCTACACCAGGGAAACAAGTGGCGCTTTCCTTGCATAGAGCCATGGCCTTCAGAACCTTGGTCACTTGGTGGAGAGGTCGATCTTCCACATCTTCCTCTTACAACCTGGGGTTAAAAAGGAAGGGAAGAGCTTTATTCCCCAAACACACAGGAGGGTAAAGAGGCGCTTTCTCCATCTGCAGAGCCTTCTCCTAGGGATAGTCCGTTAGCTCCACGTCAAGAGCTACGGCTTGAGGTGTCTCTTATCCCCAAGTTTCCCGCAATAGATGGACATTGGATTGCATAGTCCTGACATGCACGAATAAGTCGGGACGAATTCACCTTTTCCTTCATCGCCATTTCGCATCAGTTTAATTAAAAAATTGCACGCCCTTCCTTTGAATCCCTTACCACATCCCATCCGTCGTTAAAGGCGACAGAGGAGGACTAGATCTAGTCTTTTAACTAAGCGCTAAAAGAAGTTTGACGTTTTCACGCAGTGATCTATGTCCAAAACCTTCACGCTCTTGTGACGCTAAAAAATGTTTCCAACTTAGAGAAACGTTCTGGGTCACCTTATCAAATCTGTTGTTGCTTCTTACTCGGGTACATTTAATATGCCTTTTTTAGTAAACCTTATTTATTAGGATTAGGACTTCGCTTGACCACGTACGTGGATATCTGTCATAAAAAGAAGATAGAAGACCCCTCCCCCTTTGTTGAGACCGTTGGTCTGTGAATCAAGCTATTCAAACCCTTTTCTAGCCACTTAAACCTCCCACTTTGGATGCCAACTCGACTCAAGTGGATATTTCCATCGTTGGACTTGCCTCCCAGTTTTAACAGTGGAACGTTATGGCAAAAGGCTAGATCACAAGTAACTTTAGCCTAGCATACTGCCACTTTTCATCGGTATCTTTCAACTTCCTGAGGGTGGAATATATGTCGCCAGTTGCATCTCATTGCTGGTTTGAAGCAGCGGCGAAAATACCTTGGCATGTGTTATCCTTCTCCGTGCCTTGTCAGTGGAACTTCTCGTCTTACTGAGGGATGTTCCTCTGAAGACATCCAGGGTCTTACTGGAGCACTGTAAGAACCTTCTGACGGCTGCTGTCACGGAGGAAAAGACTATCATCTGGATCGGAAAGGACTGACTCTTCAAGGTTCGTGTTTTGAGAAAAATCTATTCTTCACATCATCAGCTTGGAAATGAGGGCAATATTCTTAGCCCTTCAGAGGGTCGTCAATAAAACAAGAGGTCGCTGAAAACTGTCGTCTTTGATAACAAATCGGTGGTAGCGTACTTTAGGAGACAAGGAGGCACATATGCCCCCTCTCTGTGTGAAGGTTTGGAACCTCCTTCGCTGGGTGCGTCGGATGTGATTACCCTCCTAACTAGCCACATTATTCGTGAGAGACATTTTGGTGTACAGTCGGTCAAGAAACAAGAAGATAGTCCTCACATAACCGTCCTTACACCAATCCATTGCGAATTTTCCGTTCCAAGTTTGGTGGACACCATTGATGGGCTTGCTTGATAATTACACAACAAAGCTCTTATTTTCGTTTCCTCAGTCGCTATGCATAGGGCATCTCAGATTACCTCAGAGGAGGGACCTCCTGTCATTGCACAGGTTCTCTGCTCCACACAAAAGCCCACATATTCTCAGCCTTAGCTTCCTTTGACTCATCTTAAACCATTTGAACACGTTCCCAAGTTCATTATTCAGTCCCAGGGGTGATCTTTTGTTGGACGATCTATGATGCCAGGTGGATAATCTTTGGAAATTTATGCAGTAGGAAACGTGTCAATCCTAGCTGTCCTGCTCTGAGCGCAGTGGCTGATTTTCTTTTATTTCATTTTGAAGAGTAACAATGCTCAGGACTGGTGTCATGCTCGATAATGCCCAGATAAAGTCCCTGTTGCATATTCTGGTCTCTAATTAAAATCCCTTTATACCATTGAGTAATCTTTGTTCGAGACCCTTACCTTCATGCTTGTTTTCTTGCACCCCTTAGCATCTATGCGACGAAGGAGCTAGTTTCATGGCCTATCCACAGAGCCAGGTTGTATGAGGTTCAGCGAAATTATGAGTCGGCTTCTCTCCTTTGCCAACCAAATATTTAGCAAACATCAGCTTTCTTCGATTGATCCACTTCGGAATTAGATCCCCAATCTCAGTTATATCTGTGCTGGGGATGATCCAATTAAACTTTTATGGCCAGTTAGAGCTTTATGCTTTTATTAGGCAGGTTATAAAGGGTGAAGACAGGGTTTTAAAAAAAAGTATTTTCCTTCCCTTTAAGGATGCAGCTGATCTTTCTGCTCCATTATGCGCTATTGACAGATTCCCTCCCCCATGCCGCCCATGTCGCACTGATATCCCGCTAGCTTAGGCTGCGTCCTAGAAGAGTGAAGGACAGTGCGCATGAGCAAGGCGTTCTAGAATTTTCTGGTTGACATTAATGGACGGATGAATTCTTGTCATACGGTTGGGGTAATTTCCGCCCGGAAGATTACCAGCTATGTTAAAGCAACAGATAAGTATAACAGCATTTTAATTAGTTTTTGCTGCCCAAGAAACTACATTTAAATATTAGCACTGTTTAATTGTTCTGGCAAATATATGGGATAAAAAAAATAAAATCAGGACATTGTTCAGCAAGGTGTATTTTTGTATGTACAATGTTAATTTGACTTCCAAAACAACAGAAAATGCCATGTACAGTTTGCTTGCTGCAAGTTTTGATGATTTCATATATTTTTGTCAAATGGATGACATGTCCATGACGGACCAGCACAAGATGTTTCGTCAACAACACAGCAATAGCTCTGAAAAATTATTTACCTGGATCAATCTGCAAAAGCCGCAGCCATGTTAGCGACCCACGAGTGCTGAAGTTTGTAACCCGTCTGAGATACTTGTCGAATCTTTGGTTGTTAACGGCTCGACTTCCTTGTGTCTGCTGGCAACCATGTAAGACGGTTAGTCCATATTTGTATGTGCGTTCACTTAGCTAACCATGTAGAAGAAACAAAAGATCAGGGATATTTTCCTTGGCGAGGGTCAATAAATCAACCACAACGCTTATTTGGCAAGCCACGATCTGGCGACACCATGTCTAACTTTTACCACTGGGACTGTATATTTTGGACACTTCAAGGTCTGTATTTATTATATCAATGAGCCCCAAATGTGATCTGATATCCATTATTCCCGCGGCGCCCGTATCTCTTCCATACAGGAATTCCCGGATGATTAACCTTTGCTTCACCCTTGTTTACCAGAATGAGCATGCGTTGGATCTCCGTGGGGAGAATCTAAAAATACTGTACGTTAGAGATCGAGCTGATATTAAATACAATGACAGACGTACGTGAGTAGTAGATGAATATGAGGATTGCTGTCTCAAAACACCCACCCACCTCCCAAGTTTGAATATATGAGGATGCTGTCTCAAAACACCCACCCACCTCCCAAGTTATGAAGAGGTGGAAAGAGGTTCCCGGACCTCTAGATTTTTTTCATATTAAACAAAGCACATGTTAATGCAGGATATCATAACCTACAAAGCACACGTTAATGCAGGATATTATAACCTACAAAGCACATGTTAATGCAGGATATCATAACCTACAAAGTACATGTTAATGCAGGATATCATAACCTACAAAGCACAATAAAATATTATATAAAATGTCCTATTACAAAGAGCCAATTTGTAGCGTCGGATTTGATCTAACAAACAGATTTTTTAAAAGATTTAATTCAATCAAATCAGCCGCAAGATATACTGGGATAGTAACATTTTGTTAGAAATATGTTAAAAATATTTTTACTTACCTGTCCACGTGTAAATCCGCTTGCAGAAATGGCCACGACGAAAATTCTGACTGTCTTTTATATCGTTATTCTGGAAAAATCCATTGGAAATTACCTATCTTTAACCTGATTTCAGAACATTCTGGAGTAGGCGTTATTTTGGGAAAATCCATTGGAAATTACCTATTTTTAACCTGATTTCAGAACATTCTGGAGTAGGCGTTATATTCTAAAAAATCCATTGGAAATTCCCTATCTTTTACCTTACAAAGTTTTAGAATGATCACATGATTTAGTTATTATAGAAATTCCGTGTGGGCACTATGACGGCATTTCCTTTGTGATCATTTTGCAAGCGGATTTACACATGGACAGGTAAGTGAAAACCCCAGAAATCCCTCTAAATGTTGGAGAGATGAGGTTGGTCAGATGACCCAATGACACTTATTGACAACATGGTTGATGAATGATATTTCTAAAGCTGTACAAAATTAAACATCTACTACTGTTGTAATTCATATTTTATGATAATCTTTTTCATATCTGCTGACTCTCATTGGCAGAATATCTGTTAACATACTGTCAATAATACGAAACTCACGTATTAAATCGTCCATATCATATTTTACACCTCAAATAAGATCGTATTTGATCAAGTAATTTTTTGTAAGTTATACTTGCTGTTTTACAAGAATTTTTTTGTTTCAAGTTTAGGTTCATTTTTTTTTACAAGTGTTGAAAGAGAGACACCGACACCAGATATTATTAACAAAAACGGATTTAATGATGCTTCACTTGAAATTATACCAGAGCTAGTCATTAACAATGGCAAATATGATATTACTCGAAGTATTCTACGGTAGTATTTATAACATTCTTTTACACACCATAGGTTTTTGTGATAAAATTTATAATATTGTACTAATGCTTCAACATCTTGTTTTGGAATTTCTTCTGATATGTGATTGAAATCGATGATATGTTTTTTCATTATACAATATTTTATACAAAAACAAAAGTTCTAGCACCAGCAATTGAATCAAGAAACTCACGAAATTTATTATTATTAGGAGCAGCTATAAAAATTCTGTATTTGTCATAAACATCTGACGAAGTATCCTTATATCGTGCATCTGTTATCTTTAACCAATCGTATGAGTCAAAAGTATTTCCTACTTCATGTTCATACAAATCTGTTTCATTCACCAAATTATTGCAATCGCTTTCTGTTTTATCAATATACCCTAATTCCGAACCTATTTGATCTAACGTGAAATTTTTGAGAACAAGATGTTGTCTAATAATTGCATATGCGACTACGAAATTTGCTAACATTAATTTTTTAAGCTTATCTAGTTCAATTGTAAGAAGACCAACAGCAGAAGCTACTTTTAACATTAATTTTTCATATGGATTTGTGAGTATTATTTTAATTTCGTTGTAATAATTTCGTAGTGACAATTGTCTAGAGTACTGTAATGATGGGAATGGAATATCGCCTTCTTCACTTATATCATAATAAGAATCAGACTTTACTTCCAACTTTGTTTGATCGACTAATTCAAAAAACTTTTCTCGCTCATCATCACTAAAATTACTAATTTCATCGTCTAAAGTTTTGATTATCTTTAGAGACTTGTTAACAATAATCGGATCAAATTCTGGGTCTTTTTTACGTATCATTGGCAAAATTGCGTTTGCGTACACTTTAATAATTAACTCTGCGTCTGACGTCATAGTAACGATTTTGACCAAGGTTTCTTTGTCATGGTAGTACATACCGAGATGTTTAAAAATGTTTCGTTTTGAAAAACTATCATATACATTTTTGTTTCTTTTTATTTTTATTTTCTTAGTTTCCGCTAGTTTGTCAAGACGAGTATGATTTTCGTTTATTCGTCTTTCTTCCAATGTCTTTCCACCAAACTTGTGCTTTTATTAAGTCTGATTTTATTATCAAATCTATATTATACCAATCAAGCTCGAGTAATATATTTTTTAAATAAAATTTCAACTTGTTTTTGTTCTTCTAGACAATCATTAGAATGACAGTGTCTGCTTTAATAATCAAAGTTTTCTATTGCTTTTTTTAGTTGTGGTCCTCGCATATCCATAACGCGAATAAAATTAGCAGAATTTCCTGGCAATGGTGGATTGTCTAATGATTTGATGCCAAGTTTTTTCAAACTTTGTAACATTTTTGCTATGTCATTAACAGTTTCAACATCTTTGTTGGGGTTAAGAATATTATCATAAAATTCTTTCGCAATGGTTATAATTGGTGGTTCTGACATTATTTTATAAAACTAGATTAAATTTGATCATCGAGTGTATATATTTGAAATGCTGTCAGTCCTGGAAACGGACGTTCAGCAGTAAAAACATTAAAACGGAAATATAAACACTTGTTGAGAGTATTTTCTGTTGGGATTGTAAAATATTGTGTTGTTGAAATGTAAGTTTCTGTTGTGCTATACAGTGTTGTCGAGTCGATATCATCATTTGATCCTTCCAATTTCCAATCATAAATTCGACCAACATTAGAGTTTAATCGGCCTCGCAAATGAAATTGCCAAATAGCAACTGCAGTAAGACATTTAATTTTGATCCAAAACTTTTCAACTTCTCCATTAGTCGTCCACTCTTGTCTATCAGAGAAAGCGTAATGAGGATAATTTTCAGGATAATATGCTGATGCGCTTACCTCAAACCCAACTCGATTGTCAGTTGCCTTAAACAATATTGGAATATACCCAACATTATTTTTGGTTCGTTTTACACTACTAGACAGACTGTCAACATACACTTCATTTGTCAGATCGTTAGGGTTAACTGGAACGTAAATCGTCATTATCTTGTTGGCTTTCATATTTATGTTACCTGACATCGGTCCACCGGATTTCTTAAAATATGGGATAGGTTCATCTTTTAACTGAGCATAACTAATAGCATCGGTTTCATTAGCTGGTGGTGAGGTTATTGGTAATCCAGTTATTTTTTAGTTATTACTCATTATCAGGTTACCTCCCACTGAGTCGCCGGCTTTGTTAAGTTTATTATCGTCAACAGATTTTAGTTGCGCATAACTTACAGCTTGTGTTTGATTTAAGTTTTCTGGCGGATATGTAGTCCCTAAATTTATTTTAAAAAATTCCTGACATGTTGATATTACCTATAACCGTTCCACCGATTTTATCAAGTTTGTTATCATCACGTACCTCAACTGTGAATAACTTACCGCTTGTGTATAATTTAAGTTTGCTGGTAGATACCTGGTCTCCAAATTTTTTTTTTTTTCTGACATATCTAAGTTGCCGCTTAAAATTCCTCCGGCCTTGTCTAACTTGTTGTCGTCGACTAATTTAAGTTGTGCATAACTAACAGCCTGTGTATTAACGACATTTATTGGTGGATAATTTGTTTCTAAATCTAGTACTCGTTGATTTGACATAGACAGATTTCCTGTCATTGTATCGCCATTTTTTTTCAGATATCCCGATAAATCAATATTGCCGTTTGTTATTGTACTTATAACCGATGAATCTCCTAATGTTGTTCCAAATTTTGTATAATAGCTCATTATTTATTTATCGTCTGACAATTTTTTTATATAACATAAATTGTATAACAATAATGGCAAAATCGTCGATATTAAACTTTGATACAGAGCGGTTGGTGAAACATAAACATGAAAACGAACTTCCAGATTGTCATTATTTTATTGTTGGAAGAACTGGATCTGGGGAAAAAAACTTGCTTATGAATTTACTTCTCGGAGATAATTTTAACTACGATCGCGTTTATATTTACACAATTGATCCACAACAGGATAAGTACGAGCTACTTAACAATTATAATGACAAACTTCGTGATGATCTTGAGGCTGGTGAAGATTTTTTATCATCAAACAACCAGAAGAACTTGTTCCAGTTAATCAACTTGATTCGTCCGAACACAAGATAGTTGTTTTTGATGATATTCCGCTAAACAACGAGGAAATGAATAAAATAAGATCATATTTTTCATTATCACGTAATAAAAAGTGTAATTCTATTTATCTCGCTCAAGGGTTTTATAATGTTGATAGATTTACTAGGCGAAATACTGGTTGTTTTATATTATTTCCAGGACTTGACAATGTTGACTTTAGAAATATCGCGAACGAACAATGTGATGATGTAACAAAAGATAAATTTATTCAATTATATCATAAAGCGACGGCAAATAAATATGACTTTTTTTTTATTTGATAAATTGACAAATGATACGAGTAAAATGTTTCGCTGTTGTATTAAAAAATATATACAGTAAGTTTTTGTTAGTTTTATAAAATGTAATATATAATAAAATGGAAAGACAAGCAAAGTACAGAAAACATGTAGAAAATCTAAAAAAAACTTGTTAAATCTAAAGCTGAACTTAGGCAGATGATCCAACAAGCACGACGTGGCCAAGTGGCTGCAGCAGAAACAACAGCCGCCGCTCTCAAACTAGTTACTGAAGCTTTACTTGGAAAACAACCTAAAACTTAACCATTATCAGAAGAAGAAGTTAAAAAAATACAAGAAAAAGGTTTACTAGGATTAATCAAAGAACAACAAGAAGCGGCTGCTGGAAGAATTATTGAAAGATCTGAAGAAGAAAAAAAAGATTAGCCGAGGAACTTGCAGCAAATATAGCTAATCCTGTTGCAAGTCAAGCTGAAATAGATCGGCTGATATATAATCCACTAGAACTTCAACAAAGATTAGCAGAAGCAGCAGTAGTTAGACCAATTGAAAGAAGGTTAAAAGAAGAAGAACTTAGAAGTGAGAGAGAAAATATAGAATAAAAAAGAAGATTTGAATATGATTTAGAAATATAGATAGCAGGATAAGAGATGATGAATATAAAGATTTTAATAAAAAATATAGTGAATTTAGTGGTGTGAGAATACATAATGTTGGAAAAGATGATTTTAAAACCGGCGAAAAAATTGCAAAATTAAAAGAAATAAAAAAAGAGGGTGATGAGCATTTCAGCAAAGTAATTTTAGAAAATAGAAATTACTATAAGGGCATTAAATTATATCGACATGGAATTATTGCTGATCTTTATATTAAGACTATTAATAATATAAGAAATAAACAATACTATAATGATAGTCACCTTAATAGCTTAATTACTGAAGCAAAATTATTGGATGAAGGACCAGAAGAATCAGCATATACACTACAAGCTCCTATAATGACTGAAGAAGATTTACAAATATCAGAACAAGAATATAAAAGATATCGTGATGAATATAAAGACAAGGCAAAAGAAGAAATAACATCAAAAGAATATTTTAATTTTATGAAAAAATATAATATTTCTGACATTGATAATATCAGATAACGATGCTGGAGCTGATAAAGAAATTAGTACAGCTGAAATAAAAGATGTTGAAGAATTTTTGAAAAAAGCTAGAAATAATACTATTGCTATTGTTTTTAAACCTACTGCAAAAAAAATTTAGAGATAAAAAATATTTTGATAAAGGATACAATTTTACAAGTTTATTTAAATATTATGATAATGATCGCTTAAAAAAACTTTTAGAAGAAGAAAGAAAGAAAACAGAAAAAGGAGTAAGAATATTTTCATCAGTTACTGAAATGATTGGCAGATTAATGCTATTGATATCATCAAAAGAAGCTGGAAATGTTGGTGCTGAAATTGACAATGAAATTATTGACATAATTGATAATTTGAGATCGGAAAATGTATTAACATCTGACGAATACGAAACTTTACATCGAGATTTAATTTTATAAATTTGTGTAATGATTTAATATAACAATTTTATATAAAAAATGTCAGCAACATTATTACTAGACTCTAGCCAATCTGATAAAGATAGCGCAAATTTTTATGTAAAGTATATTCCACCAATAGAACTAGATCGTGAAAAATAATATGAAATTGGACTAATTTCCTGTACGTGTTGGAATTCTATGGCTAATGTAAAAACTGGAATAAATGATGATTTTCAATTTATTTATACTAGTCGAGGTTTTTTGGCACGGAAATTAATTAAAATTCCACAAGGAGCCTACAACATAACTGATCTAAATAAACAATAAAAGAACTAATAACAAAAAGTGGTGGTATCGCTGATAGTTTTGAGCTTGCACCAAATTATAATACATTACGAGCTAGAATAACAATAAAACCTGGTATAACAGTTGGTTTTACCAATCCAAAAAGTATCGCACCACTGATAGGATTTTTTCATAAAAGTTATGTTGTTCCTCCTAATGAAACCAGAACGTATGACGGTGAACTGCCAGTAAATATAACTGATATAAACGTAATATTAATAAATTGCTCTATTGCATCTGGATCTTATTCAGCTAAAGGTAGTAAAGGACAAACAATATACAGTTTTTCACCAGACGTTCCACCAGGTTCTCTTATGCAAATTAGTCCACGTCAGGTTATTTATTATCCGTTAAACGTTGAAAATCAAATAACAGAAGTAAATATGCAATTGACAGATCAGTCTGGACGACAACTGTATTTTAATAATGAAATTGTTACTTATTATTTACACTTACGCGAACAATAGTAAACATATTTTCTAAAAGATTTGGTAATAAAATTATACAACCTCAGATATAATGAAACAGAAAAAAGTTTATTGAAGAAAAATAGTAGGAGGATTTTTGGGAAATATATTTGCTAATATTATAGAAAATGCTCCAGGAATAGCTCATAAAGTTGCACCAATTGCACTTGACGCATCAAAAGCTTTTGCAACTGGAGTTGC